>CAUYWW010000205.1:0-111000 GCA_963576845.1 Megachile leachella | reverse complement strand
GTTATGCAGTTATTATCGCAAGAACTCTAATAAATATACTTATTACTTTTGTGATCATCAATATAGCATGCATTATTACCCATATTATGCAGTTATTATCGATAGAATTATAATAAATATACTTATTACTTTTATTATTATCTGTATAACACGCATTATTACCCATATTATGCAGTTATTATCGCTACAACTGTAATAATTATACTTATTACTTATATTATAATCAATATAACATGCATTATTACCCATATAATGCAGTTATTATCGCTAGAACTGTAATAATTATACTTAGTACTTATATTATTAGCAATATAACGTGCATTATTACCCACATTATGCAGTTATTATCGCTAGAACTATAATAAATATACGTATTACTTTTATTATCATCAATATAACATGCATTATTACCCATATTATGCAGTTATTATCGATAGAACTGTAATAAATATACTTATTACTTTTATTATTATCAATATAACATGCACTATTAGCCATATTTTACTTTTATTATCGCTAGAACTATAAAAATTATACTTACTACTCCAGATATTATCAATATAACATGCATTATACGCATATAATGCAGTTATTATCGCTAGAACTGTAATAATTATACTTATTAATTATATTATTATCAATATAACATGCATTATTACCCATATTATGCAGTTATAATCGCTAGAACTATAATAAATATACTTACTACTTTTATTATCATCAATATAACATGCATTATTACCCATATTATGCAGTTATTATTGATAGAACTATTATAAATATACTTATTACTTTTATTATTATCAATATAACATGCGCTATTAGCCATATTTTACTATTATTATCGCTAGAACTGTAATAAATACACTTATTACTTTTATTATCATCAATATAACATGCATTATTACCCATATTATGCAGTTATTATCGATAGAACTATAATAAATATACTTATTACTTTTATTATTATCAATGTAACATGCACTATTAGCCATATTTTACTTTTATTATCGCTGGAACTATAAAAATTATACTTACTACTCCAGATATTATCAATATAACATGCATTATACGCATATAATGCAGTTATTATCGCTAGATCTGTAATAATTATACTTATTACTTATATTATTATCAATATAACATGCATTATTACCCATATTATGCAGTTATAATCGCTAGAACTATAATAAATATACTTACTACTTTTATTATCATCAATATAACATGCATTATTACCCATATAATGCAGTTATTAGCGCTAGAACTGTAATAATTATACTTATTGCTCCCGATATTATCAATATAACATGCATTATTACGCATATAATGCAGTTATTATCGCTACAACTGTAATAATTATACTTATTACTTATATTATTCTCAATATAACATGCATTATTACCCATATTATGCAGTTATAATCGCTAGAACTATAATAAATATACGTATTACTTTTATTATCATCAATATAACATGCATTATTACCGATATTATGCAGTTATTATTGATAGACCTATAATAAATACACTTATTACTTTTATTATCATCAATATAACATGCATTATTACCCATATTATGCAGTTATTATCGATAGAACTATAATAAATATACTTATTACTTTTATTATTATCAATGTAACATGCACTATTAGCCATATTTTACTTTTATTATCGCTGGAACTATAAAAATTATACTTACTACTCCAGATATTATCAATATAACATGCATTATACGCATATAATGCAGTTATTATCGCTACAACTGTAATAATTATACTTATTACTTATATTATTCTCAATATAACATGCATTATTACCCATATTATGCAGTTATAATCGCTAGAACTATAATAAATATACTTACTACTTTTATTATCATCAATATAACATGCATTATTACCCATATTATGCAGTCATTATCGATAGAACTGTAATAATTATACTTATGACTTTTATTATTATCAATATAACATGCATTATTACCCATATTATGCAGTTTTTATCGATAGAACTATAATAAATATACTTATTACTTTTATTATCATCAATATAACATGCATTATTACCCATATTATGCAGTTATAAACGAGAGAACTGTAATAATTATACTTATTACTTATATTATCATCAATATAACATGCATTATTACCCATATTATGCAGTTACTATCGCTAGAACTGTAATAAATATACTTGTTACTTTTATTATTATCAATATAACATGCACTATTAGCCATATTTTACTATTATTATCGCTAGAACAATAATAATTATACATATTACTCCCGATATTATTAATATAACATGCATTATTACCCATATAATGCAGTTATTATCGCTAGAACTGTAATAATTATACTTATTACTTATATTATTATCAATATAACATGCATTAATACCCATATTATGCAGTTATAATCGCTAGAACTATAATAAATATACTTATTACTCCCGATATTATCAATATAACATCCATTATTACCCATATAATGCAGTTATTATCGCTAGAACTGTAATAATTATACTTATTACTTATATTATCATCAATATAACATGCATTATTACCCATATTATGCAGTTATTATCGCTAGAACTGTAATAAATATACTTATTACTTTTATTATTATCAACATAACATGCACTATTAGTCATATTTTACTATTATTATCGCTAGAACTATAATAATTATACTTATTACTCCCGATGTTATCAATAAAGCATGCATTATTACCCATATAATACAGTTATTATCGCTAGAACTGTAATAATTATACTTATTACTTATATTATTATCAATATAACATGCATTATTACCCATATTATGCAGTTATAATCGAGAGAACTGTAATAAATATACTTATTACTTTTTTATCATCAATATAACATGCATTATTACCCATATTATGCAGTTATTATCGCTAGAACTGTAATAAATATACTTATTACTTTTTCATTATGAATATAACATGCACTCTTAGCCATACTTTACTTGTATTATCGCTAAAACTGTAATAATTATACTTATTACTCCCGATATTATCAATATAACATCCATTATTACCCATATAATGCAGTTATTATCGCTAGAACTATAATAATTATACTTATTACTTATATTATTAGCAATATAACGTGCATTATTACCCATGTTATGCAGTTATTATCGCAAGAACTCTAATAAATATACTTATTACTTTTGTGATCATCAATATAGCATGCATTATTACCCATATTATGCAGTTATTATCGATAGAATTATAATAAATATACTTATTACTTTTATTATTATCTGTATAACACGCATTATTACCCATATTATGCAGTTATTATCGCTACAACTGTAATAATTATACTTATTACTTATATTATAATCAATATAACATGCATTATTACCCATATAATGCAGTTATTATCGCTAGAACTGTAATAATTATACTTAGTACTTATATTATTAGCAATATAACGTGCATTATTACCCACATTATGCAGTTATTATCGCTAGAACTATAATAAATATACGTATTACTTTTATTATCATCAATATAACATGCATTATTACCCATATTATGCAGTTATTATCGATAGAACTGTAATAAATATACTTATTACTTTTATTATTATCAATATAACATGCACTATTAGCCATATTTTACTTTTATTATCGCTAGAACTATAAAAATTATACTTACTACTCCAGATATTATCAATATAACATGCATTATACGCATATAATGCAGTTATTATCGCTAGAACTGTAATAATTATACTTATTAATTATATTATTATCAATATAACATGCATTATTACCCATATTATGCAGTTATAATCGCTAGAACTATAATAAATATACTTACTACTTTTATTATCATCAATATAACATGCATTATTACCCATATTATGCAGTTATTATTGATAGAACTATTATAAATATACTTATTACTTTTATTATTATCAATATAACATGCACTATTAGCCATATTTTACTATTATTATCGCTAGAACTGTAATAAATACACTTATTACTTTTATTATCATCAATATAACATGCATTATTACCCATATTATGCAGTTATTATCGATAGAACTATAATAAATATACTTATTACTTTTATTATTATCAATGTAACATGCACTATTAGCCATATTTTACTTTTATTATCGCTGGAACTATAAAAATTATACTTACTACTCCAGATATTATCAATATAACATGCATTATACGCATATAATGCAGTTATTATCGCTAGATCTGTAATAATTATACTTATTACTTATATTATTATCAATATAACATGCATTATTACCCATATTATGCAGTTATAATCGCTAGAACTATAATAAATATACTTACTACTTTTATTATCATCAATATAACATGCATTATTACCCATATTATGCAGTTATTATCGATAGAACTATAATAAATATACTCATTACTTTTATTATTATCAATATAACATGCACTATTAGCCATATTTTACTATTATTATCGCTAGAACAATAATAATTATACATATTACTCCCGATATTATCAATATAACATCCATTATTACCCATATAATGCAGTTATTATCGCTAGAACTGTAATAATTATACTTATTACTTATATTATCATCAATATAACATGCATTATTACCGATATTATGCAGTTATTATCGCTAGAACTGTAATAAATATACTTATTACTCCCGATATTATCAATATAACATCCATTATTACCCATATAATGCAGTTATTATCGCTAGAACTGTAATAGTTATACTTATTACTCCCGATATTATCAATATAACATCCATTATTACCCATATAATGCAGTTATTAGCGCTAGAACTGTAATAATTATACTTATTGCTCCCGATATTATCAATATAACATGCATTATTACGCATATAATGCAGTTATTATCGCTACAACTGTAATAATTATACTTATTACTTATATTATTCTCAATATAACATGCATTATTACCCATATTATGCAGTTATAATCGCTAGAACTATAATAAATATACGTATTACTTTTATTATCATCAATATAACATGCATTATTACCGATATTATGCAGTTATTATTGATAGACCTATAATAAATACACTTATTACTTTTATTATCATCAATATAACATGCATTATTACCCATATTATGCAGTTATTATCGATAGAACTATAGTAAATATACTTATTACTTTTATTATTATCAATGTAACATGCACTATTAGCCATATTTTACTTTTATTATCGCTGGAACTATAAAAATTATACTTACTACTCCAGATATTATCAATATAACATGCATTATACGCATATAATGCAGTTATTATCGCTACAACTGTAATAATTATACTTATTACTTATATTATTCTCAATATAACATGCATTATTACCCATATTATGCAGTTATAATCGCTAGAACTATAATAAATATACTTACTACTTTTATTATCATCAATATAACATGCATTATTACCCATATTATGCAGTCATTATCGATAGAACTGTAATAATTATACTTATGACTTTTATTATTATCAATATAACATGCATTATTACCCATATTATGCAGTTTTTATCGATAGAACTATAATAAATATACTTATTACTTTTATTATCATCAATATAACATGCATTATTACCCATATTATGCAGTTATAAACGAGAGAACTGTAATAATTATACTTATTACTTATATTATCATCAATATAACATGCATTATTACCCATATTATGCAGTTACTATCGCTAGAACTGTAATAAATATACTTGTTACTTTTATTATTATCAATATAACATGCACTATTAGCCATATTTTACTATTATTATCGCTAGAACAATAATAATTATACATATTACTCCCGATATTATTAATATAACATGCATTATTACCCATATAATGCAGTTATTATCGCTAGAACTGTAATAATTATACTTATTACTTATATTATTATCAATATAACATGCATTAATACCCATATTATGCAGTTATAATCGCTAGAACTATAATAAATATACTTATTACTCCCGATATTATCAATATAACATCCATTATTACCCATATAATGCAGTTATTATCGCTAGAACTGTAATAATTATACTTATTACTTATATTATCATCAATATAACATGCATTATTACCCATATTATGCAGTTATTATCGCTAGAACTGTAATAAATATACTTATTACTTTTATTATTATCAACATAACATGCACTATTAGTCATATTTTACTATTATTATCGCTAGAACTATAATAATTATACTTATTACTCCCGATATTATCAATAAAGCATGCATTATTACCCATATAATACAGTTATTATCGCTAGAACTGTAATAATTATACTTATTACTTATATTATTATGAATATAACATGCATTATTACCCATATTATGCAGTTATAATCGAGAGAACTGTAATAAATATACTTATTACTTTTTTATTATGAATATAACATGCATTATTACCCATATTATGCAGTTATTATCGCTAGAACTATAATAAATATACGTATTACTTTTGTTATCATCAATATAACATGCATTATTACCCATATTATGCAGTTATTATCGCTAGAACTGTAATAAATATACTTATTACTTTTTTATTATGAATATAGCATGCACTCTTAGCCATACTTTACTTGTATTATCGCTAAAACTGTAATAATTATACTTATTACTCCCGATATTATCAATATAACATCCATTATTACCCATATAATGCAGTTATTATCGCTAGAACTATAATAATTATACTTATTACTTATATTATTAGCAATATAACGTGCATTATTACCCATGTTATGCAGTTATTATCGCAAGAACTCTAATAAATATACTTATTACTTTTGTGATCATCAATATAGCATGCATTATTACCCATATTATGCAGTTATTATCGATAGAATTATAATAAATATACTTATTACTTTTATTATTATCTGTATAACACGCATTATTACCCATATTATGCAGTTATTATCGCTACAACTGTAATAATTATACTTATTACTTATATTATAATCAATATAACATGCATTATTACCCATATAATGCAGTTATTATCGCTAGAACTGTAATAATTATACTTAGTACTTATATTATTAGCAATATAACGTGCATTATTACCCACATTATGCAGTTATTATCGCTAGAACTATAATAAATATACGTATTACTTTTATTATCATCAATATAACATGCATTATTACCCATATTATGCAGTTATTATCGATAGAACTGTAATAAATATACTTATTACTTTTATTATTATCAATATAACATGCACTATTAGCCATATTTTACTTTTATTATCGCTAGAACTATAAAAATTATACTTACTACTCCAGATATTATCAATATAACATGCATTATACGCATATAATGCAGTTATTATCGCTAGAACTGTAATAATTATACTTATTAATTAAATTATTATCAATATAACATGCATTATTACCCATATTATGCAGTTATAATCGCTAGAACTATAATAAATATACTTACTACTTTTATTATCATCAATATAACATGCATTATTACCCATATTATGCAGTTATTATTGATAGAACTATTATAAATATACTTATTACTTTTATTATTATCAATATAACATGCACTATTAGCCATATTTTACTATTATTATCGCTAGAACTGTAATAAATACACTTATTACTTTTATTATCATCAATATAACATGCATTATTACCCATATTATGCAGTTATTATCGATAGAACTATAATAAATATACTTATTACTTTTATTATTATCAATGTAACATGCACTATTAGCCATATTTTACTTTTATTATCGCTGGAACTATAAAAATTATACTTACTACTCCAGATATTATCAATATAACATGCATTATACGCATATAATGCAGTTATTATCGCTAGATCTGTAATAATTATACTTATTACTTATATTATTATCAATATAACATGCATTATTACCCATATTATGCAGTTATAATCGCTAGAACTATAATAAATATACTTACTACTTTTATTATCATCAATATAACATGCATTATTACCCATATTATGCAGTTATTATCGATAGAACTATAATAAATATACTCATTACTTTTATTATTATCAATATAACATGCACTATTAGCCATATTTTACTATTATTATCGCTAGAACAATAATAATTATACATATTACTCCCGATATTATCAATATAACATCCATTATTACCCATATAATGCAGTTATTATCGCTAGAACTGTAATAATTATACTTATTACTTATATTATCATCAATATAACATGCATTATTACCGATATTATGCAGTTATTATCGCTAGAACTGTAATAAATATACTTATTACTCCCGATATTATCAATATAACATCCATTATTACCCATATAATGCAGTTATTATCGCTAGAACTGTAATAGTTATACTTATTACTCCCGATATTATCAATATAACATCCATTATTACCCATATAATGCAGTTATTAGCGCTAGAACTGTAATAATTATACTTATTGCTCCCGATATTATCAATATAACATGCATTATTACGCATATAATGCAGTTATTATCGCTACAACTGTAATAATTATACTTATTACTTATATTATTCTCAATATAACATGCATTATTACCCATATTATGCAGTTATAATCGCTAGAACTATAATAAATATACGTATTACTTTTATTATCATCAATATAACATGCATTATTACCGATATTATGCAGTTATTATTGATAGACCTATAATAAATACACTTATTACTTTTATTATCATCAATATAACATGCATTATTACCCGTATTATGCAGTTATTATCGATAGAACTATAATAAATATACTTATTACTTTTATTATTATCAATGTAACATGCACTATTAGCCATATTTTACTTTTATTATCGCTGGAACTATAAAAATTATACTTACTACTCCAGATATTATCAATATAACATGCATTATACGCATATAATGCAGTTATTATCGCTACAACTGTAATAATTATACTTATTACTTATATTATTCTCAATATAACATGCATTATTACCCATATTATGCAGTTATAATCGCTAGAACTATAATAAATATACTTACTACTTTTATTATCATCAACATAACATGCATTATTACCCATATTATGCAGTCATTATCGATAGAACTGTAATAATTATACTTATTACTTTTATTATTATCAATATAACATGCATTATTACCCATATTATGCAGTTTTTATCGATAGAACTATAATAAATATACTTATTACTTTTATTATCATCAATATAACATGCATTATTACCCATATTATGCAGTTATAAACGAGAGAACTGTAATAATTATACTTATTACTTATATTATCATCAATATAACATGCATTATTACCCATATTATGCAGTTACTATCGCTAGAACTGTAATAAATATACTTGTTACTTTTATTATTATCAATATAACATGCACTATTAGCCATATTTTACTATTATTATCGCTAGAACAATAATAATTATACATATTACTCCCGATATTATTAATATAACATGCATTATTACCCATATAATGCAGTTATTATCGCTAGAACTGTAATAATTATACTTATTACTTATATTATTATCAATATAACATGCATTAATACCCATATTATGCAGTTATAATCGCTAGAACTATAATAAATATACTTATTACTCCCGATATTATCAATATAACATCCATTATTACCCATATAATGCAGTTATTATCGCTAGAACTGTAATAATTATACTTACTACTTATATTATCATCAATATAACATGCATTATTACCGATATTATGCAGTTATTATCGCTAGAACTATAATAAATATACTTATTACTCCCGATATTATCAATATAACATCCATTATTGCCCATATAATGCAGTTATTATCGCTAGAACTGTAATAGTTATACTTATTACTCCCGATATTATCAATATAACATCCATTATTACCCATATAATGCAGTTATTAGCGCTAGAACTGTAATAATTATACTTATTGCTCCCGATATTATCAATATAACATGCATTATTACGCATATAATGCAGTTATTATCGCTACAACTGTAATAATTATACTTATTACTAATATTATTCTCAATATAACATGCATTATTACGCATATTATGCAGTTATAATCGCTAGAACTATAATAAATATACTTACTACTTTTATTATCATCAATATAACATGCATTATTACCCATATTATGCAGTCATTATCGATAGAACTGTAATAAATATACTTATTACTTTTATTATTATCAATATAACATGCATTATTACCCATATTATGCAGTTTTTATCGATAGAACTATAATAAATATACTTATTACTTTTATTATCATCAATATAACATGCATTATTACCCATATTATGCAGTTATAATCGAGAGAACTGTAATAATTATACTTATTACTTATATTATCATCAATATAACATGCATTATTACCCATATTATGCAGTTATTATCGCTAGAACTGTAATAAATATACTTATTACTTTTATTATTATCAACATAACATGCACTATTAGTCATATTTTACTATTATTATCGCTAGAACTATAATAATTATACTTATTACTCCCGATATTATCAATATAGCATGCATTATTACCCATATAATACAGTTATTATCGCTAGAACTGTAATAATTATACTTATTACTTATATTATTATCAATATAACATGCATTATTACCCATATTATGCAGTTATAATCGAGAGAACTGTAATAAATATACTTATTACTTTTTTATTATGAATATAACATGCATTATTACCCATATTATGCAGTTATTATCGCTAGAACTATAATAAATATACGTATTACTTTTGTTATCATCAATATAACATGCATTATTACCCATATTATGCAGTTATTATCGCTAGAACTGTAATAAATATACTTATTACTTTTTTATTATGAATATAACATGCACTCTTAGCCATACTTTACTAGTATTATCGCTAAAACTGTAATAATTATACTTATTACTCCCGATATTATCAATATAACATCCATTATTACCCATATAATGCAGTTATTATCGCTAGAACTATAATAATTATACTTATTACTTATATTATTAGCAATATAACGTGCATTATTACCCATGTTATGCAGTTATTATCGCAAGAACTCTAATAAATATACTTATTACTTATATTATTAGCAATATAACGTGCATTATTACCAAATATTATGCAGTTATTATCGCTAGAACTATAATAAATATACTTATTACTCCCGATATTATCAATATAACATCCATTATTACCCATATAATGCAGTTATTATCGCTAGAACTGTAATAGTTATACTTATTACTCCCGATATTATCAATATAACATCCATTATTACCCATATAATGCAGTTATTATCGCTAGAACTGTAATAGTTATACTTATTACTCCCGATATTATCAATATAACATCCATTATTACCCATATAATGCAGTTATTAGCGCTAGAACTGTAATAATTATACTTATTGCTCCCGATATTATCAATATAACATGCATTATTACGCATATAATGCAGTTATTATCGCTACAACTGTAATAATTATACTTATTACTTATATTATTCTCAATATAACATGCATTATTACCCATATTATGCAGTTATAATCGCTAGAACTATAATAAATATACTTACTACTTTTATTATCATCAATATAACATGCATTATTACCCATATTATGCAGTCATTATCGATAGAACTGTAATAAATATACTTATTACTTTTATTATTATCAATATAACATGCATTATTACCCATATTATGCAGTTTTTATCGATAGAACTATAATAAATATACTTATTACTTTTATTATCATCAATATAACATCCATTATTACCCATATAATGCAGTTATTATCGCTGGAACTGTAATAATTATACTTATTACTTATATTATCATCAATATAACATGCATTATTACCCATATTATGCAGTTATTATCGCTAGAACTGTAATAAATATACTTATTACTTTTATTATTATCAACATAACATGCACTATTAGTCATATTTTACTATTATTATCGCTAGAACAATAATAATTATACATATTACTCCCGATATTATCAATATAACATCCATTATTACCCATATAATGCAGTTATTAGCGCTAGAACTGTAATAATTATACTTATTGCTCCCGATATTATCAATATAACATGCATTATTACGCATATAATGCAGTTATTATCGCTACAACTGTAATAATTATACTTATTACTAATATTATTCTCAATATAACATGCATTATTACGCATATTATGCAGTTATAATCGCTAGAACTATAATAAATATACTTACTACTTTTATTATCATCAATATAACATGCATTATTACCCATATTATGCAGTCATTATCGATAGAACTGTAATAAATATACTTATTACTTTTATTATTATCAATATAACATGCATTATTACCCATATTATGCAGTTTTTATCGATAGAACTATAATAAATATACTTATTACTTTTATTATCATCAATATAACATGCATTATTACCCATATTATGCAGTTATAATCGAGAGAACTGTAATAATTATACTTATTACTTATATTATCATCAATATAACATGCATTATTACCCATATTATGCAGTTATTATCGCTAGAACTGTAATAAATATACTTATTACTTTTATTATTATCAACATAACATGCACTATTAGTCATATTTTACTATTATTATCGCTAGAACTATAATAATTATACTTATTACTCCCGATATTATCAATATAGCATGCATTATTACCCATATAATACAGTTATTATCGCTAGAACTGTAATAATTATACTTATTACTTATATTATTATCAATATAACATGCATTATTACCCATATTATGCAGTTATAATCGAGAGAACTGTAATAAATATACTTATTACTTTTTTATTATGAATATAACATGCATTATTACCCATATTATGCAGTTATTATCGCTAGAACTATAATAAATATACGTATTACTTTTGTTATCATCAATATAACATGCATTATTACCCATATTATGCAGTTATTATCGCTAGAACTGTAATAAATATACTTATTACTTTTTTATTATGAATATAACATGCACTCTTAGCCATACTTTACTAGTATTATCGCTAAAACTGTGATAATTATACTTATTACTCCCGATATTATCAATATAACATCCATTATTACCCATATAATGCAGTTATTATCGCTAGAACTATAATAATTATACTTATTACTTATATTATTAGCAATATAACGTGCATTATTACCCATGTTATGCAGTTATTATCGCAAGAACTCTAATAAATATACTTATTACTTATATTATTAGCAATATAACGTGCATTATTACCAAATATTATGCAGTTATTATCGCTAGAACTATAATAAATATACTTATTACTCCCGATATTATCAATATAACATCCATTATTACCCATATAATGCAGTTATTATCGCTAGAACTGTAATAGTTATACTTATTACTCCCGATATTATCAATATAACATCCATTATTACCCATATAATGCAGTTATTATCGCTAGAACTGTAATAGTTATACTTATTACTCCCGATATTATCAATATAACATCCATTATTACCCATATAATGCAGTTATTAGCGCTAGAACTGTAATAATTATACTTATTGCTCCCGATATTATCAATATAACATGCATTATTACGCATATAATGCAGTTATTATCGCTACAACTGTAATAATTATACTTATTACTTATATTATTCTCAATATAACATGCATTATTACCCATATTATGCAGTTATAATCGCTAGAACTATAATAAATATACGTATTACTTTTATTATCATCAATATAACATGCATTATTACCGATATTATGCAGTTATTATTGATAGACCTATAATAAATACACTTATTACTTTTATTATCATCAATATAACATGCATTATTACCCATATTATGCAGTTATTATCGATAGAACTATAATAAATATACTTATTACTTTTATTATTATCAATGTAACATGCACTATTAGCCATATTTTACTTTTATTATCGCTGGAACTATAAAAATTATACTTACTACTCCAGATATTATCAATATAACATGCATTATACGCATATAATGCAGTTATTATCGCTACAACTGTAATAATTATACTTATTACTTATATTATTCTCAATATAACATGCATTATTACCCATATTATGCAGTTATAATCGCTAGAACTATAATAAATATACTTACTACTTTTATTATCATCAATATAACATGCATTATTACCCATATTATGCAGTCATTATCGATAGAACTGTAATAATTATACTTATTACTTTTATTATTATCAATATAACATGCATTATTACCCATATTATGCAGTTTTTATCGATAGAACTATAATAAATATACTTATTACTTTTATTATCATCAATATAACATGCATTATTACCCATATTATGCAGTTATAAACGAGAGAACTGTAATAATTATACTTATTACTTATATTATCATCAATATAACATGCATTATTACCCATATTATGCAGTTACTATCGCTAGAACTGTAATAAATATACTTGTTACTTTTATTATTATCAATATAACATGCACTATTAGCCATATTTTACTATTATTATCGCTAGAACAATAATAATTATACATATTACTCCCGATATTATTAATATAACATGCATTATTACCCATATAATGCAGTTATTATCGCTAGAACTGTAATAATTATACTTATTACTTATATTATTATCAATATAACATGCATTAATACCCATATTATGCAGTTATAATCGCTAGAACTATAATAAATATACTTATTACTCCCGATATTATCAATATAACATGCATTATTACCCATATAATGCAGTTATTATCGCTAGAACTGTAATAATTATACTTAGTACTTATATTATTAGCAATATAACGTGCATTATTACCCACATTATGCAGTTATTATCGCTAGAACTATAATAAATATACGTATTACTTTTATTATTATCAATATAACATGCACTCTTAGCCATATTTTACTAGTATTATCGCTAAAACTGTAATAATTATACTTATTACTCCCGATATTATCAATATAACATCCATTATTACCCATATAATGGAGTTGCTATCGCTAGAACTGTAATAATTATACTCATTACTTATATTATCATCAATATAACATGCATTATTACCCATATTATGCAGTTATTATCGCTAGAACTGTAATAATTATACTTATTACTTATATTGTTAGCAATATAACGTGCATTATTACCCATATAATGCAGTTATTATCGCTAGAACTGTAATAATTATACTTATTACTTATATTATTATCAATATAACATGCACTATTACCCATATTATGCAGTTATAATCGCTAGAACTATAATAAATATACTTACTACTTTTATTATCATCAATATAACATGCATTATTATCCATATTATGCAGTTATTATCGATAGAACTATAATAAATATACTTATTACTTTTATTGTTATCAATATAACATGCACTATTAGCCATATTTTACTATTATTATCGCTAGAACAATAATAATTATACATATTACTCCCGATATTATCAATATAACATGCATTATTACCCATATAATGCAGTTATTATCGCTAGAACTGTAATAATTATACTTATTACTTATTTTATTATCAATATAACATGCATTAATACCCATATTATGCAGTTATTATCGCTAGAACTATAATAAATATACGTATTACTTTTGTTATCATCAATATAACATGCATTATTACCCATATTATGCAGTTATTATCGCTAGAACTGTAATAAATATACTTATTACTTTTTTATTATGAATATAACATGCACTCTTAGCCATACTTTACTTGTATTATCGCTAAAACTGTAATAATTATACTTATTACTCCCGATATTATCAATATAACATCCATTATTACCCATATAATGCAGTTATTATCGCTAGAACTGTAATAATTATACTTAGTACTTATATTATTAGCAATATAACGTGCATTATTACCCACATTATGCAGTTATTATCGCTAGAACTATAATAAATATACGTATTACTTTTATTATTATCAATATAACATGCACTCTTAGCCATATTTTACTAGTATTATCGCTAAAACTGTAATAATTATACTTATTACTCCCGATATTATCAATATAACATCCATTATTACCCATATAATGGAGTTGCTATCGCTAGAACTGTAATAATTATACTCATTACTTATATTATCATCAATATAACATGCATTATTACCCATATTATGCAGTTATTATCGCTAGAACTGTAATAATTATACTTATTACTTATATTGTTAGCAATATAACGTGCATTATTACCCATATAATGCAGTTATTATCGCTAGAACTGTAATATTTATACTTATTACTTTTATTATCATCAATATAACATGCATTATTACCCATATTATGCAGTTATTATCGATAGAACTGTAATAAATATACTTATTACTTTTATTATTATCAATATAACATGCACTATTAGCCATATTTTACTATTATTATCGCTAGAACTATAATAATTATACTTATTACTCCCAATATTATCAATATAACATGCATTATTACCCATATAATGCAGTTATTATCGCTAGAACTGTAATAATTATACTTATTACTCCCAATATTATCAATATAACATGCATTATTACCCATATTATGCAGTTATTATCGATAGAACTATAATAAATATACTAAGTAATTTTATTATTATCAATATAACATGCATTATACGCATATAATGCAGTTATTATCGCTAGAACTGTAATAATTATACTTATTACTTATATTATTATCAATATAACATGCACTATTACCCATATTATGCAGTTATATTCGCTAGAACTATAATAAATATACTTACTACTTTTATTATCATCAATATAACATGCATTATTATCCATATTATGCAGTTATTATCGATAGAACTATAATAAATATACTTATTACTTTTATTGTTATCAATATAACATGCACTATTAGCCATATTTTACTATTATTATCGCTAGAACAATAATAATTATACATATTACTCCCGATATTATCAATATAACATGCATTATTACCCATATAATGCAGTTATTATCGCTAGAACTGTAATAATTATACTTATTACTTATATTATTATCAATATAACATGCATTAATACCCATATTATGCAGTTATAATCGCTAGAACTATAATAAATATACTTATTACTCCCGATATTATCAATATAACATCCATTATTACCCATATAATGCAGTTATTATCGCTAGAACTGTAATAATTATACTTAATACTTATATTATCATCAAAATAACATGCATTATAACCGATATTATGCAGTTATTATTGATAGACCTATAATAAATATACTTACTACTTTTATTATCATCAATATAACATGCATTATTACCCATATTATGCAGTTATTATCGATAGAACTATAATAAATATACTTACTACTTTTATTATTATCAATGTAACATGCACTATTAGCCATATTTTACTTTTATTATCGCTGGAACTATAAAAATTATACTTACTACTCCAGATATTATCAATATAACATGCATTATACGCATATAATGCAGTTATTATCGCTAGATCTGTAATAATTATACTTATTACTTATATTGTTATCAATATAACATGCATTATTACCCATATTATGCAGTTATAATCGCTAGAACTATAATAAATATACTTACTACTTTTATTATCATCAATATAACATGCATTATTACCCATATTATGCAGTTATTATCGATAGAACTATAATAAATATACTTATTACTTTTATTATTATCAATATAACATGCACTATTAGCCATATTTTACTATTATTATCGCTAGAACAATAATAATTATACATATTACTCCCGATATTATGAATATAACATGCATTATTACCCATATAATGCAGTTATTATCGCTAGAACTGTAATAATTATACTTATTACTTATATTATTATCAATATAACATGCATTAATACCCATATTATGCAGTTATAATCGCTAGAACTATAATAAATATACTTATTACTCCCGATATTATCAATATAACATCCATTATTACCCATATAATGAAGTTATTATCGCTAGAACTGTAATAATTATACTTATTACTTATATTATCATCAATATAACATGCATTATTACCGATATTATGCAGTTATTATCGCTGGAACTATAATAAATATACTTATTACTCCCGATATTATCAATATAACATCCATTATTACCCATATGATGCAGTTATTATCGCTACAACTGTAATAATTATACTTATTACTTATATTATTCTCATTATAACATGCATTATTACCCATATTATGCAGTTATAATCGCTAGAACTATAATAAATATACTTACTACTTTTATTATCATCAATATAACATGCATTATTACCCATATTATGCAGTCATTATCGATAGAACTGTAATAAATATACTTATTACTTTTATTATTATCAATATAACATGCATTATTACCCATATTATGCAGTTTTTATCGATAGAACTATAATAAATATACTTATTACTTTTATTATCATCAATATAACATGCATTATTACCCATATTATGCAGTTATAATCGAGAGAACTGTAATAATTATACTTATTACTTATATTATCATCAATATAACATGCATTAATACCCATATTATGCAGTTATTATCGCTAGAACTGTAATAAATATACTTATTACTTTTATTATTATCAATATAACATGCACTATTAGCCATATTTTACTATTATTATCGCTAGAACTATAATAATTATACTTATTACTCCCGATATTATCAATATAACATCCATTATTACCCATATAATGAAGTTATTATCGCTAGAACTGTAATAATTATACTTATTACTTATATTATCATCAATATAACATGCATTATTACCGATATTATGCAGTTATTATCGCTAGAACTATAATAAATATACTTATTACTCCCGATATTATCAATATAACATCCATTATTACCCATATAATGCAGTTATTAGCGCTAGAAACGTAATAATTATACTTATTGCTCCCGATATTATCAATATAACATGCATTATTACGCATATAATGCAGTTATTATCGCTACAACTGTAATAATTATACTTATTACTTATATTATTCTCAATATAACATGCATTATTACCCATATTATGCAGTTATAATCGCTAGAACTATAATAAATATACTTACTACTTTTATTATCATCAATATAACATGCATTATTACCCATATTATGCAGTCATTATCGATAGAACTGTAATAAATATACTTATTACTTATATTATTCTCAATATAACATGCATTATTACCCATATTATGCAGTTATAATCGCTAGAACTATAATAAATATACTTACTACTTTTATTATCATCAATATAACATGCATTATTACCCATATTATGCAGTCATTATCGATAGAACTCTAATAAATATACTTATTACTTTTATTATTATCAATATAACATGCATTATTACCCATATTATGCAGTTTTTATCGATAGAACTATAATAAATATACTTATTACTTTTATTATCATCAATATAACATGCATTATTACCCATATTATGCAGTTATAATCGAGAGAACTGTAATAATTATACTTATTACTTATATTATCATCAATATAACATGCATTAATACCCATATTATGCAGTTATTATCGCTAGAACTGTAATAAATATACTTATTACTTTTATTATTATCAATATAACATGCACTATTAGCCATATTTTACTATTATTATCGCTAGAACTATAATAATTATACTTATTACTCCCGATATTATCAATATAGCATGCATTATTACCCATATAATGCAGTTATTATCGCTACAACTGTAATAATTATACTTATTACTTATATTATTCTCAATATAACATGCATTATTACCCATATTATGCAGTTATAATCGCTAGAACTATAATAAATATACTTACTACTTTTATTATCATCAATATAACATGCATTATTACCCATATTATGCAGTTATAATCGAGAGAACTGTAATAATTATACTTATTACTTATATTATCATCAATATAACATGCATTATTACCCATATTATGCAGTTATTATCGCTAGAACTGTAATAAATATACTTATTACTTTTATTATCATCAATATAACATGCATTATTACCCATATTTTGCAGTTATTATCGATAGAACTATAATAAATGTACTTATTACTTTTATTATTATCAATATAACATGCACTATTAGCCATATTTTACTATTATTATCGCTAGAACTATAATAATTATACTTATTACTCCCAATATTATCAATATAACATGCATTATTACCCATATAATGGAGTTGCTATCGCTAGAACTGTAATAATTATACTCATTACTTATATTATCATCAATATAACATGCATTATTACCCATATTATGCAGTTATTATCGATAGAACTGTAATAAATATACTTATTACTTTTATTATTATCAATATAACATGCATTATTACCCATATTATGCAGTTTTTATCGATAGAACTATAATAAATATACTTATTACTTTTATTATCATCAATATAACATGCATTATTACCCATATTATGCAGTTATAATCGATAGATCTATAATAAATATACTTATTACTTATATTATTAGCAATATAACGTGCATTATTACCCATATTATGCAGTTATTATCGATAGAAGTATAATAACTATACTTATTACTTTTATTATTATCAATATAACATGCACTCTTAGCCTTATTTTACTAGTATTATCGCTAAAACTGTAATAATTATACTTATTACTCCCGATATTATCAATATAACATCCATTATTACCCATATAATGGAGTTGCTATCGCTAGAACTGTAATAATTATACTCATTACTTATATTATCATCAATATAACATGCATTATTACCCATATTATGCAGTCATTATCGATAGAACTGTAATAAATATACTTATTACTTTTATTATTATCAATATAACATGCATTATTACCCATATTATGCAGTTTTTATCGATAGAACTATAATAAATATACTTATTACTTTTATTATCATCAATATAACATGCATTATTACCCATATTATGCAGTCATTATCGATAGAACTGTAATAAATATACTTATTACTTTTATTATTATCAATATAACATGCATTATTACCCATATTATGCAGTTTTTATCGATAGAACTATAATAAATATACTTATTACTTTTATTATCATCAATATAACATGCATTATTACCCATATTATGCAGTTATAATCGAGAGAACTGTAATAATTATACTTATTACTTATATTATCATCAATATAACATGCATTAATACCCATATTATGCAGTTATTATCGCTAGAACTGTAATAAATATACTTATTACTTTTATTATTATCAATATAACATGCACTATTAGCCATATTTTACTATTATTATCGCTAGAACTATAATAATTATACTTATTACTCCCGATATTATCAATATAGCATGCATTATTACCCATATAATGCAGTTATTATCGCTACAACTGTAATAATTATACTTATTACTTATATTATTCTCAATATAACATGCATTATTACCCATATTATGCAGTTATAATCGCTAGAACTATAATAAATATACTTACTACTTTTATTATCATCAATATAACATGCATTATTACCCATATTATGCTGTTATAATCGAGAGAACTGTAATAATTATACTTATTACTTATATTATCATCAATATAACATGCATTATTACCCATATTATGCAGTTATTATCGCTAGAACTGTAATAAATATACTTATTACTTTTATTATCATCAATATAACATGCATTATTACCCATATTTTGCAGTTATTATCGATAGAACTATAATAAATGTACTTATTACTTTTATTATTATCAATATAACATGCACTATTAGCCATATTTTACTATTATTATCGCTAGAACTATAATAATTATACTTATTACTCCCAATATTATCAATATAACATGCATTATTACCCATATAATGGAGTTGCTATCGCTAGAACTGTAATAATTATACTCATTACTTATATTATCATCAATATAACATGCATTATTACCCATATTATGCAGTTATTATCGATAGAACTGTAATAAATATACTTATTACTTTTATTATTATCAATATAACATGCATTATTACCCATATTATGCAGTTTTTATCGATACAACTATAATAAATATACTTATTACTTTTATTATCATCAATATAACATGCATTATTACCCATATTATGCAGTTATAATCGATAGATCTATAATAAATATACTTATTACTTATATTATTAGCAATATAACGTGCATTATTACCCATATTATGCAGTTATTATCGATAGAAGTATAATAACTATACTTATTACTTTTATTATTATCAATATAACATGCACTCTTAGCCATATTTTACTAGTATTATCGCTAAAACTGTAATAATTATACTTATTACTCCCGATATTATCAATATAACATCCATTATTACCCATATAATGGAGTTGCTATCGCTAGAACTGTAATAATTATACTCATTACTTATATTATCATCAATATAACATGCATTATTACCCATATTATGCAGTCATTATCGATAGAACTGTAATAAATATACTTATTACTTTTATTATTATCAATATAACATGCATTATTACCCATATTATGCAGTTTTTATCGATAGAACTATAATAAATATACTTATTACTCCCGATATTATCAATATAGCATGCATTATTACCCATATAATGCAGTTATTATTGATAGAACTATAATAAATATACTTACTACTTTTATTATCATCAATATAACATGCATTATTACCCATATTATGCAGTTATTATCGATAGAACTATAATAAATATACTTATTACTTTTATTATTATCAATGTAACATGCACTATTAGCCATATTTTACTTTTATTATCGCTGGAACTATAAAAATTATACTTACTACTCCAGATATTATCACTATAACATGCATTATACGCATATAATGCAGTTATTATCGCTAGATCTGTAATAATTATACTTATTACTTATATTATTATCAATATAACATGCATTATTACCCATATTATGCAGTTATAATCGCTAGAACTATAATAAATATACTTACTACTTTTATTATCATCAATATAACATGCATTATTACCCATATTATGCAGTTATTATCGATAGAACTATAATAAATGTACTTATTACTTTTATTATTATCAATATAACATGCACTATTAGCCATATTTTACTATTATTATCGCTAGAACAATAATAATTATACATATTACTCCCGATATTATCAATATAACGTGCATTATTACCCATATAATGCAGTTATTATCGCTAGAACTGTAATAATTATACTTATTACTTATATTATTATCAATATAACATGCATTAATACCCATATTATGCAGTTATAATCGCTAGAACTATAATAAATATACTTATTACTCCCGATATTATCAATATAACATCCATTATTACCCATATAATGCAGTTATTATCGCTAGAACTGTAATAATTATACTTATTACTTATATTATTATCAATATAACATGCATTATTACCGATATTATGCAGTTATTATCGCTAGAACTATAATAAATATACTTATTACTCCCGATATTATCAATATAACATCCATTATTACCCATATAATGCAGGTATTATCGCTAGAACTGTAATAGTTATACTTATTACTCCCGGTATTATCAATATAACATCCATTATTACCCATATAATGCAGTTATTAGCGCAAGATCTGTAATAATTATACTTACTACTCCAGATATTATCAATATAACATGCATTATACGCATATAATGCAGTTATTATCGCTAGATCTGTAATAATTATACTTATTACTTATATTATTCTCAATATAACATGCATTATTACCCATATTATGCAGTTATAATCGCTAGAACTATAATAAATATACTTACTACTTTTATTATCATCAATATAACATGCATTATTACCCATATTATGCAGTCATTATCGATAGAACTGTAATAAATATACTTATTACTTTTATTATTATCAATATAACATGCATTATTACCCATATTATGCAGTTTTTATCGATAGAACTATAATAAATATACTTATTACTTTTATTATCATCAATATAACATGCATTATTACCCATATTATGCAGTTATAATCGATAGATCTATAATAAATATACTTATTACTTATATTATTATCAATATAACGTGCATTATTACCCATATTATGCAGTTATTATCGATAGAAGTATAATAACTACACTTATTACTTTTATTATTATCAATATAACATGCACTCTTAGCCATATTTTACTAGTATTATCGCTAAAACTGTAATAATTATACTTATTACTCCCGATATTATCAATATAACATCCATTATTACCCATATAATGGAGTTGCTATCGCTAGAACTGTAATAATTATACTCATTACTTATATTATCATCAATATAACATGCATTATTACCCATATTATGCAGTTATAATCGAGAGAACTGTAATAATTATACTTATTACTTATATTATCATCAATATAACATGCATTAATACCCATATTATGCAGTTATTATCGCTAGAACTGTAATAAATATACTTATTACTTTTATTATTATCAATATAACATGCACTATTAGCCATATTTTACTATTATTATCGCTAGAACTATAATAATTATACTTATTACTCCCGATATTATCAATATAGCATGCATTATTACCCATATAATGCAGTTATTATCGCTAGAACTGTAATAATTATACTTATTACTTATATTATTATCAATATAACATGCATTATTACCCACATTATGCAGTTATAATCGCTAGAACTATAATAAATATACTTACTACTTTTATTATCATCAATATAACATGCATTATTACCCATATTATGCAGTTTTTATCGATAGAACTATAATAAATATACTTATTACTTTTTATTATTATCAACATAACATGCACTATTAGTCATATTTTACTATTATTATAGCTAGAACTATAATAATTATACTTATTACTCCCGATATTATCAATATAACATCCATTATTACCCATATAATGGAGTTGCTATCGCTAGAACTGTAATAATTATACTCATTACTTATATTATCATCAATATAACATCCATTATTACGCATATAATGCAGTTATTATCGCTGGAACTGTAATAATTATACTTATTACTTATATTATTATCAATATAACATGCATTATTACCCATATTATGCAGTTATTATCGCTAGAACCATAATAAATATACTTATTACTTTTATTATTATCAATATAACATGCATTATTACCCATGTAATGCAGTTATTATCGCTAGAACTGTAATAATTATACTTATTACTTATATTATTATTAATATAACATGCATTATTACCCATATTATGCAGTAATAATCGCTAGAACTATAATAAATATACTTATTACTCCCGATATTATCAATATAACATCCATTATTACCCATATAATGCAGTTATTATCGCTAGAACTGTAATAATTATACTTATTTCTTGTATTATCATCAATGTAACATGCATTATTACCCACATTATGCAGTTATTATCGCTAGAACTGTAATAAATATACTTATTACATTTATTATTATCAATATAACATGCATTATTACCTATATTATGCAGTTATTATCGCTAGAACTATAATAAATATACCTATTACTCCCGATATTATCAATATAACATCCATTATTACCCATATAATGCAGTTATTATCGATAGAACTGTAATAATTATACTTATTACTTATATTATTATCAATATAACATGCATTATTACCCATATTATGCAGTTATTATCGATGGAATTATAATAAATATAATTATTACTTTTATTATTATCAATATAACGGGCACTCTTAGCCATATTTTACTAGTATTATCGCTAGAACTGTAATGATTATACTTATTACACCCGATATTATCAATATAACATGCTTTATCACCCATATAATGCAGTTATTATCGACAGAACTATAATAAATATACTTATTACTTTTATTATTATCAATATAACATGCACTATTAGCCATATTTTACTATTATTATCGCTAGAACAATAATAATTATACATATTACTCCCGATATTATCAATATAACATGCATTATTACCCATATAATGCAGTTATTATCGCTAGAACTGTAATAATTATACTTATTTCTTATATTATCATCAATGTAACATGCATTATTACCCATATTATGCAGTTATAATCGCTAGAACTATAATAAATATACTTACTACTTTTATTATCATCAATATAACATGAATTATTACCTATATTATGCAATTATTATCGCTAGAACTATAATAAATATACTTATTACTCCCGATATTATCAACATAACATCCATTATTACCCATATAATGCAGTTATTATCGATAGAACTGTAATAATTATACTTATTACTTATATTATTATCAATATAACATGCATTATTACCCATATTATGCAGTTATTATCGATAGAATTATAATAAATATAATTATTACTTTTATTATTATCAATATAACAGGCACTCTTAGCCATATTTTACTAGTATTATCGCTAAAACTGTAATAATTATACTTATTACTCCCGATATTATCAATATAACATCCATTATTACCCATATAATGGAGTTGCTATCGCTAGAACTGTAATAATTATACTCATTACTTATATTATCATCAATATAACATGCATTATTACCCATATTATGCAGTCATTATCGATAGAACTGTAATAAATATACTTATTACTTTTATTATTATCAATATAACATGCATTATTGCCCATATTATGCAGTTTTTATCGATAGAACTATAATAAATATACTTATTACTTTTATTATCATCAATATAACATGCATTATTACCCATATTATGCAGTTATTATCGATAGAACTATAATAAATATACTTATTACTTTTATTATTATCAATGTAACATGCACTATTAGCCATATTTTACTTTTATTATCGCTGGAACTATAAAAATTATACTTACTACTCCAGATATTATCAATATAACATGCATTATACGCATATAATGCAGTTATTATCGCTAGATCTGTAATAATTATACTTATTACTTATATTATTATCAATATAACATGCATTATTACCCATATTATGCAGTTATAATCGCTAGAACTATAATAAATATACTTACTACTTTTATTATCATCAATATAACATGCATTATTACCCATATTATGCAGTTATTATCGATAGAACTGTAATAAATATACTTATTACTTTTATTATTATCAATATAACATGCACTATTAGCCATATTTTACTATTATTATCGCTAGAACTATAATAATTATACTTATTACTCCCAATATTATCAATATAACATGCATTATTACCCATATAATGGAGTTGCTATCGCTAGAACTGTAATAATTATACTCATTACTTATATTATCATCAATATAACATGCATTATTACCCATATTATGCAGTTATTATCGATAGAACTGTAATAAATATACTTATTACTTTTATTATTATCAATATAACATGCATTATTACCCATATTATGCAGTTTTTATCGATAGAACTATAATAAATATACTTATTACTTTTATTATCATCAATATAACATGCATTATTACCCATATTATGCAGTTATAATCGATAGATCTATAATAAATATACTTATTACTTATATTATTAGCAATATAACGTGCATTATTACCCATATTATGCAGTTATTATCGATAGAAGTATAATAACTATACTTATTACTTTTATTATTATCAATATAACATGCACTCTTAGCCATATTTTACTAGTATTATCGCTAAAACTGTAATAATTATACTTATTACTCCCGATATTATCAATATAACATCCATTATTACCCATATAATGGAGTTGCTATCGCTAGAACTGTAATAATTATACTCATTACTTATATTATCATCAATATAACATGCATTATTACCCATATTATGCAGTCATTATCGATAGAACTGTAATAAATATACTTATTACTTTTATTATTATCAATATAACATGCATTATTACCCATATTATGCAGTTTTTAACGATAGAACTATAATAAATATACTTATTACTTTTATTATCATCAATATAACATGCATTATTACCCATATTATGCAGTTATAATCGAGAGAACTGTAATAATTATACTTATTACTTATATTATCATCAATATAACATGCATTAATACCCATATTATGCAGTTATTATCGCTAGAACTGTAATAAATATACTTATTACTTATATTATTATCAATATAACATGCATTATTACCCATATTATGCAGTTATAATCGCTAGAACTATAATAAATATACTTACTACTTTTATTATCATCAATATAACATGCATTATTACCCATATTATGCAGTTATTATCGATAGAACTGTAATAAATATACTTATTACTTTTATTATTATCAATATAACATGCACTATTAGCCATATTTTACTATTATTATCGCTAGAACTATAATAATTATACTTATTACTCCCAATATTATCAATATAACATGCATTATTACCCATATAATGGAGTTGCTATCGCTAGAACTGTAATAATTATACTCATTACTTATATTATCATCAATATAACATGCATTATTACCCATATTATGCAGTTATTATCGATAGAACTGTAATAAATATACTTATTACTTTTATTATTATCAATATAACATGCATTATTACCCATATTATGCAGTTTTTATCGATAGAACTATAATAAATATACTTATTACTTTTATTATCATCAATATAACATGCATTATTACCCATATTATGCAGTTATAATCGATAGATCTATAATAAATATACTTATTACTTATATTATTAGCAATATAACGTGCATTATTACCCATATTATGCAGTTATTATCGATAGAAGTATAATAACTATACTTATTACTTTTATTATTATCAATATAACATGCACTCTTAGCCATATTTTACTAGTATTATCGCTAAAACTGTAATAATTATACTTATTACTCCCGATATTATCAATATAACATCCATTATTACCCATATAATGGAGTTGCTATCGCTAGAACTGTAATAATTATACTCATTACTTATATTATCATCAATATAACATGCATTATTACCCATATTATGCAGTCATTATCGATAGAACTGTAATAAATATACTTATTACTTTTATTATTATCAATATAACATGCATTATTACCCATATTATGCAGTTTTTAACGATAGAACTATAATAAATATACTTATTACTTTTATTATCATCAATATAACATGCATTATTACCCATATTATGCAGTTATAATCGAGAGAACTGTAATAATTATACTTATTACTTATATTATCATCAATATAACATGCATTAATACCCATATTATGCAGTTATTATCGCTAGAACTGTAATAAATATACTTATTACTTTTATTATTATCAATATAACATGCACTATTAGCCATATTTTACTATTATTATCGCTAGAACTATAATAATTATACTTATTACTCCCGATATTATCAATATAACATCCATTATTACCCATATAATGGAGTTGCTATCGCTAGAACTGTAATAATTATACTCATTACTTATATTATCATCAATATAACATCCATTATTACGCATATAATGCAGTTATTATCGCTGGAACTGTAATAATTATACTTATTACTTATATTATTATCAATATAACATGCATTATTACCCATATTATGCAGTTATTATCGCTAGAACCATAATAAATATACTTATTACTTTTATTATTATCAATATAACATGCATTATTACCCATGTAATGCAGTTATTATCGCTAGAACTGTAATAATTATACTTATTACTTATATTATTATTAATATAACATGCATTATTACCCATATTATGCAGTTATAATCGCTAGAACTATAATAAATATACTTATTACTCCCGATATTATCAATATAACATCCATTATTACCCATATAATGCAGTTATTATCGCTAGAACTGTAATAATTATACTTATTTCTTATATTATCATCAATGTAACATGCATTATTACCCATATTATGCAGTTATAATCGCTAGAACTATAATAAATATACTTACTACTTTTATTATCATCAATATAACATGAATTATTACCTATATTATGCAATTATTATCGCTAGAACTATAATAAATATACTTATTACTCCCGATATTATCAACATAACATCCATTATTACCCATATAATGCAGTTATTATCGCTAGAGCTGTAATAATTATACTTATTACTTATATTATTATCAATACAACATGCATTATTACCCATATTATGCAGTTATTATCGCTAGAACCATAATAAATATACTTATTACTTTTATTATTATCAATATAACATGCATTATTACCCATGTAATGCAGTTATTATCGCTAGAACTATAGTAAATATACTTACTACTCCCGATATTATCAATATAACATCCATTATTACCCATATAATGCAGTTATTATCGCTGGAACTGTAATAATTATACTTATTACTTATATTATTATCAATATAACATGCATTATTACCCATATTATGCAGTTATTATCGCTAGAACCATAATAAATATACTTATTACTTTTATTATTATCAATATAACATGCATTATTACCCATGTAATGCAGTTATTATCGCTAGAACTATAGTAAATATACTTACTACTCCCGATATTATCAATATAACATCCATTATTACCCATATAATGCAGTTATTATCGCTGGAACTGTAATAATTATACTTATTACTTATATTATTATCAATATAACATGCATTATTACCCATATTATGCAGTTATTATCGATAGAATTATAATAAATATAATTATTACTTTTATTATTATCAATATAACAGGCACTCTTAGCCATATTTTACTAGTATTATCGCTAGAACTGTAATGATTATACTTATTACACCCGATATTATCAATATAACATGCTTTATTACCCATATAATGCAGTTATTATCGACAGAACTATAATAAATATACTTATTACTTTTATTATTATCAATATAACATGCACTATTAGCCATATTTTACTATTATTATCGCTAGAACAATAATAATTATACATATTACTCCCGATATTATCAATATAACATGCATTATTACCCATATAATGCAGTTATTATCGCTAGAACTGTAATAATTATACTTATTTCTTATATTATCATGAATGTAACATGCATTATTACCCATATTATGCAGTTATTATCGACAGAACTATAATAAATATACTTATTACTTTTATTATTATCAATATAACATGCATTATTACCTATATTATGCAGTTATTATCGCTAGAACTATAGTAAATATACTTACTACTCCCGATATTATCAATATAACATCCATTATTACCCATATAATGCAGTTATTATCGCTGGAACTGTAATAATTATACTTATTACTTATATTATTATCAATATAACATGCATTATTACCCATATTATGCAGTTATTATCGATAGAATTATAATGAATATACTTATTACTTTTATTATTATCAATATAACAGGCACTCTTAGCCATATTTTACTAGTATTATCGCTAGAACTGTAATGATTATACTTATTACGCCCGATATTATCAATATAACATCCATTATTACCCATATAATGCAGTTATTATCGCTAGAACTGTAATAATTATAATTACTACTTATATTATCATCAATATAACATGCATTGTTACCGATATTATGCAGTTATTATTGATAGAACTATAATAAATATACTTATTACTATTATTATTAACAATATAACATGCATTATTACCCATATTATGCAGTTATTATCGATAGAATTATAATAAATATACTTATTACTTTTATTATTACCAATATAAGAGGCACTCTTAGCCATATTTTACTAGTATTATCGCTAGAACTGTAATGATTATACTTATTACTCCCGATATTATCAATATAACATGAATTATTACCCATATAATGCAGTTATTATCGACAGAACTATAATAAATATACTTATTACTTTTACTATTATCAATATAACATGCATTATACGCATATAATGCAGTTATTATCGCTAGAACTGTAATAATTATACTTATTACTTATATTATTATCAATATAACATGCACTATTACCCATATTATGCAGTTATAATCGCTAGAACTATAATAAATATACTTACTACTTTCATTATCATCAATATAACATGCATTATTACCCATATTATGCAGTTATAATCGCTAGAACTATAATAAATATACTTACTACTTTTATTATCATCAATATAACATGCATTATTACCCATATTATGCAGTCATTATCGATAGAACTGTAATAAATATACTTATTACTTTTATTGTCATCAATATAACATGCATTATTACCCATATTTTGCAGTTATTATCGATAGAACTATAATAAATGTACTTATTACTTTTATTATTATCAATATAACATGCACTATTAGCCATATTTTACTATTATTATCGCTAGAACTATAATAATTATACTTATTACTCCCAATATTATCAATATAACATGCATTATTACCCATATAATGGAGTTGCTATCGCTAGAACTGTAATAATTATACTCATTACTTATATTATCATCAATATAACATGCATTATTACCCATATTATGCAGTTATTATCGATAGAACTGTAATAAATATACTTATTACTTTTATTATTATCAATGTAACATGCACTATTAGCCATATTTTACTTTTATTATCGCTGGAACTATAAAAATTATACTTACTACTCCAGATATTATCAATATAACATGCATTATACGCATATAATGCAGTTATTATCGCTAGATCTGTAATAATTATACTTATTACTTATATTATTATCAATATAACATGCATTATTACCCATATTATGCAGTTATAATCGCTAGAACTATAATAAATATACTTACTACTTTTATTATCATCAATATAACATGCATTATTACCCATATAATGCAGTTATTATCGATAGAACTATAATAAATATACTTATTACTTTTATTGTTATCAATATAACATGCACTATTAGCCATATTTTACTATTATTATCGCTAGAACAATAATAATTATACATATTACTCCCGATATTATCAATATAACATGCATTATTACCCATATAATGCAGTTATTATCGCTAGAACTGTAATAATTATACTTATTACTTATATTATTATCAATATAACATGCATTATTACCGATATTATGCAGTTATTATCGCTAGAACTATAATAAATATACTTATTACTCCCGATATTATCAATATAACATCCATTATTACCCATATAATGCAGTTATTATCGCTAGAACTGTAATAGTTATACTTATTACTCCCGATATTATCAATATAACATCCATTATTACCCATATAATGCAGTTATTAGCGCTAGAACTGTAATAATTATACTTACTACTCCAGATATTATCAATATAACATGCATTATACGCATATAATGCAGTTATTATCGCTAGATCTGTAATAATTATACTTATTACTTATATTATTCTCAATATAACATGCATTATTACCCATATTATGCAGTTATAATCGCTAGAACTATAATAAATATACTTACGACTTTTATTATCATCAATATAACATGCATTATTACCCATATTATGCAGTCATTATCGATAGAACTGTAATAAATATACTTATTACTTTTATTATTATCAATATAACATGCATTATTACCCATATCATGCAGTTTTTATCGATAGAACTATAATAAATATACTTATTACTTTTATTATCATCAATATAACATGCATTGTTACCCATATTATGCAGTTATAATCGAGAGAACTGTAATAATTATACTTATTACTTATATTATCATCAATATAACATGCATTATTACCCATATTATGCAGTTATTATCGCTAGAACTGTAATAAATATACTTATTACTTTTATTATCATCAATATAACATGCATTATTACCCATATTTTGCAGTTATTATCGATAGAACTATAATAAATGTACTTATTACTTTTATTATTATCAATATAACATGCACTCTTAGCCATATTTTACTAGTATTATCGCTAAAACTGTAATAATTATACTTATTACTCCCGATATTATCAATATAACATGCATTATTACCCATATAATGCAGTTATTATCGCTAGAACTGTAATAATTATACTTATTACTTTTATTATTATCAATATAACATGCATTATTACCCATATTATGCAGTTTTTATCGATAGAACTATAATAAATATACTTATTACTTTTATTATTATCAATATAACATGCATTATACGCATATAATGCAGTTATTATCGCTAGAACTGTAATAATTATACTTATTACTTATATTATTATCAATATAACATGCATTATTACCGATATTATGCAGTTATTATCGCTAGAACTATAATAAATATACTTATTACTCCCGATATTATCAATATAACATCCATTATTACCCATATAATGCAGGTATTATCGCTAGAACTGTAATAGTTATACTTATTACTCCCGGTATTATCAATATAACATCCATTATTACCCATATAATGCAGTTATTAGCGCAAGATCTGTAATAATTATACTTACTACTCCAGATATTATCAATATAACATGCATTATACGCATATAATGCAGTTATTATCGCTAGATCTGTAATAATTATACTTATTACTTATATTATTCTCAATATAACATGCATTATTACCCATATTATGCAGTTATAATCGCTAGAACTATAATAAATATACTTACTACTTTTATTATCATCAATATAACATGCATTATTACCCATATTATGCAGTCATTATCGATAGAACTGTAATAAATATACTTATTACTTTTATTATTATCAATATAACATGCATTATTACCCATATTATGCAGTTTTTATCGATAGAACTATAATAAATATACTTATTACTTTTATTATCATCAATATAACATGCATTATTACCCATATTATGCAGTTATAATCGATAGATCTATAATAAATATACTTATTACTTATATTATTATCAATATAACGTGCATTATTACCCATATTATGCAGTTATTATCGATAGAAGTATAATAACTACACTTATTACTTTTATTATTATCAATATAACATGCACTCTTAGCCATATTTTACTAGTATTATCGCTAAAACTGTAATAATTATACTTATTACTCCCGATATTATCAATATAACATCCATTATTACCCATATAATGGAGTTGCTATCGCTAGAACTGTAATAATTATACTCATTACTTATATTATCATCAATATAACATGCATTATTACCCATATTATGCAGTTATAATCGAGAGAACTGTAATAATTATACTTATTACTTATATTATCATCAATATAACATGCATTAATACCCATATTATGCAGTTATTATCGCTAGAACTGTAATAAATATACTTATTACTTTTATTATTATCAATATAACATGCACTATTAGCCATATTTTACTATTATTATCGCTAGAACTATAATAATTATACTTATTACTCCCGATATTATCAATATAGCATGCATTATTACCCATATAATGCAGTTATTATCGCTAGAACTGTAATAATTATACTTATTACTTATATTATTATCAATATAACATGCATTATTACCCACATTATGCAGTTATAATCGCTAGAACTATAATAAATATACTTACTACTTTTATTATCATCAATATAACATGCATTATTACCCATATTATGCAGTTTTTATCGATAGAACTATAATAAATATACTTATTACTTTTTATTATTATCAACATAACATGCACTATTAGTCATATTTTACTATTATTATCGCTAGAACTATAATAATTATACTTATTACTCCCGATATTATCAATATAACATCCATTATTACCCATATAATGGAGTTGCTATCGCTAGAACTGTAATAATTATACTCATTACTTATATTATCATCAATATAACATCCATTATTACGCATATAATGCAGTTATTATCGCTGGAACTGTAATAATTATACTTATTACTTATATTATTATCAATATAACATGCATTATTACCCATATTATGCAGTTATTATCGCTAGAACCATAATAAATATACTTATTACTTTTATTATTATCAATATAACATGCATTATTACCCATGTAATGCAGTTATTATCGCTAGAACTGTAATAATTATACTTATTACTTATATTATTATTAATATAACATGCATTATTACCCATATTATGCAGTAATAATCGCTAGAACTATAATAAATATACTTATTACTCCCGATATTATCAATATAACATCCATTATTACCCATATAATGCAGTTATTATCGCTAGAACTGTAATAATTATACTTATTTCTTGTATTATCATCAATGTAACATGCATTATTACCCACATTATGCAGTTATTATCGCTAGAACTGTAATAAATATACTTATTACATTTATTATTATCAATATAACATGCATTATTACCTATATTATGCAGTTATTATCGCTAGAACTATAATAAATATACCTATTACTCCCGATATTATCAATATAACATCCATTATTACCCATATAATGCAGTTATTATCGATAGAACTGTAATAATTATACTTATTACTTATATTATTATCAATATAACATGCATTATTACCCATATTATGCAGTTATTATCGATGGAATTATAATAAATATAATTATTACTTTTATTATTATCAATATAACAGGCACTCTTAGCCATATTTTACTAGTATTATCGCTAGAACTGTAATGATTATACTTATTACACCCGATATTATCAATATAACATGCTTTATCACCCATATAATGCAGTTATTATCGACAGAACTATAATAAATATACTTATTACTTTTATTATTATCAATATAACATGCACTATTAGCCATATTTTACTATTATTATCGCTAGAACAATAATAATTATACATATTACTCCCGATATTATCAATATAACATGCATTATTACCCATATAATGCAGTTATTATCGCTAGAACTGTAATAATTATACTTATTTCTTATATTATCATCAATGTAACATGCATTATTACCCATATTATGCAGTTATAATCGCTAGAACTATAATAAATATACTTACTACTTTTATTATCATCAATATAACATGAATTATTACCTATATTATGCAATTATTATCGCTAGAACTATAATAAATATACTTATTACTCCCGATATTATCAACATAACATCCATTATTACCCATATAATGCAGTTATTATCGATAGAACTGTAATAATTATACTTATTACTTATATTATTATCAATATAACATGCATTATTACCCATATTATGCAGTTATTATCGATAGAATTATAATAAATATAATTATTACTTTTATTATTATCAATATAACAGGCACTCTTAGCCATATTTTACTAGTATTATCGCTAAAACTGTAATAATTATACTTATTACTCCCGATATTATCAATATAACATCCATTATTACCCATATAATGGAGTTGCTATCGCTAGAACTGTAATAATTATACTCATTACTTATATTATCATCAATATAACATGCATTATTACCCATATTATGCAGTCATTATCGATAGAACTGTAATAAATATACTTATTACTTTTATTATTATCAATATAACATGCATTATTGCCCATATTATGCAGTTTTTATCGATAGAACTATAATAAATATACTTATTACTTTTATTATCATCAATATAACATGCATTATTACCCATATTATGCAGTTATTATCGATAGAACTATAATAAATATACTTATTACTTTTATTATTATCAATGTAACATGCACTATTAGCCATATTTTACTTTTATTATCGCTGGAACTATAAAAATTATACTTACTACTCCAGATATTATCAATATAACATGCATTATACGCATATAATGCAGTTATTATCGCTAGATCTGTAATAATTATACTTATTACTTATATTATTATCAATATAACATGCATTATTACCCATATTATGCAGTTATAATCGCTAGAACTATAATAAATATACTTACTACTTTTATTATCATCAATATAACATGCATTATTACCCATATTATGCAGTTATTATCGATAGAACTGTAATAAATATACTTATTACTTTTATTATTATCAATATAACATGCACTATTAGCCATATTTTACTATTATTATCGCTAGAACTATAATAATTATACTTATTACTCCCAATATTATCAATATAACATGCATTATTACCCATATAATGGAGTTGCTATCGCTAGAACTGTAATAATTATACTCATTACTTATATTATCATCAATATAACATGCATTATTACCCATATTATGCAGTTATTATCGATAGAACTGTAATAAATATACTTATTACTTTTATTATTATCAATATAACATGCATTATTACCCATATTATGCAGTTTTTATCGATAGAACTATAATAAATATACTTATTACTTTTATTATCATCAATATAACATGCATTATTACCCATATTATGCAGTTATAATCGATAGATCTATAATAAATATACTTATTACTTATATTATTAGCAATATAACGTGCATTATTACCCATATTATGCAGTTATTATCGATAGAAGTATAATAACTATACTTATTACTTTTATTATTATCAATATAACATGCACTCTTAGCCATATTTTACTAGTATTATCGCTAAAACTGTAATAATTATACTTATTACTCCCGATATTATCAATATAACATCCATTATTACCCATATAATGGAGTTGCTATCGCTAGAACTGTAATAATTATACTCATTACTTATATTATCATCAATATAACATGCATTATTACCCATATTATGCAGTCATTATCGATAGAACTGTAATAAATATACTTATTACTTTTATTATTATCAATATAACATGCATTATTACCCATATTATGCAGTTTTTAACGATAGAACTGTAATAAATATACTTATTACTTTTATTATCATCAATATAACATGCATTATTACCCATATTATGCAGTTATAATCGAGAGAACTGTAATAATTATACTTATTACTTATATTATCATCAATATAACATGCATTAATACCCATATTATGCAGTTATTATCGCTAGAACTGTAATAAATATACTTATTACTTATATTATTATCAATATAACATGCATTATTACCCATATTATGCAGGTATAATCGCTAGAACTATAATAAATATACTTACTACTTTTATTATCATCAATATAACATGCATTATTACCCATATTATGCAGTTATTATCGATAGAACTGTAATAAATATACTTATTACTTTTATTATTATCAATATAACATGCACTATTAGCCATATTTTACTATTATTATCGCTAGAACTATAATAATTATACTTATTACTCCCAATATTATCAATATAACATGCATTATTACCCATATAATGGAGTTGCTATCGCTAGAACTGTAATAATTATACTCATTACTTATATTATCATCAATATAACATGCATTATTACCCATATTATGCAGTTATTATCGATAGAACTGTAATAAATATACTTATTACTTTTATTATTATCAATATAACATGCATTATTACCCATATTATGCAGTTTTTATCGATAGAACTATAATAAATATACTTATTACTTTTATTATCATCAATATAACATGCATTATTACCCATATTATGCAGTTATAATCGATAGATCTATAATAAATATACTTATTACTTATATTATTAGCAATATAACGTGCATTATTACCCATATTATGCAGTTATTATCGATAGAAGTATAATAACTATACTTATTACTTTTATTATTATCAATATAACATGCACTCTTAGCCATATTTTACTAGTATTATCGCTAAAACTGTAATAATTATACTTATTACTCCCGATATTATCAATATAACATCCATTATTACCCATATAATGGAGTTGCTATCGCTAGAACTGTAATAATTATACTCATTACTTATATTATCATCAATATAACATGCATTATTACCCATATTATGCAGTCATTATCGATAGAACTGTAATAAATATACTTATTACTTTTATTATTATCAATATAACATGCATTATTACCCATATTATGCAGTTTTTAACGATAGAACTATAATAAATATACTTATTACTTTTATTATCATCAATATAACATGCATTATTACCCATATTATGCAGTTATAATCGAGAGAACTGTAATAATTATACTTATTACTTATATTATCATCAATATAACATGCATTAATACCCATATTATGCAGTTATTATCGCTAGAACTGTAATAAATATACTTATTACTTTTATTATTATCAATATAACATGCACTATTAGCCATATTTTACTATTATTATCGCTAGAACTATAATAATTATACTTATTACTCCCGATATTATCAATATAACATCCATTATTACCCATATAATGGAGTTGCTATCGCTAGAACTGTAATAATTATACTCATTACTTATATTATCATCAATATAACATCCATTATTACGCATATAATGCAGTTATTATCGCTGGAACTGTAATAATTATACTTATTACTTATATTATTATCAATATAACATGCATTATTACCCATATTATGCAGTTATTATCGCTAGAACCATAATAAATATACTTATTACTTTTATTATTATCAATATAACATGCATTATTACCCATGTAATGCAGTTATTATCGCTAGAACTATAGTAAATATACTTACTACTCCCGATATTATCAATATAACATCCATTATTACCCATATAATGCAGTTATTATCGCTGGAACTGTAATAATTATACTTATTACTTATATTATTATCAATATAACATGCATTATTACCCATATTATGCAGTTATTATCGATAGAATTATAATAAATATAATTATTACTTTTATTATTATCAATATAACAGGCACTCTTAGCCATATTTTACTAGTATTATCGCTAGAACTGTAATGATTATACTTATTACACCCGATATTATCAATATAACATGCTTTATTACCCATATAATGCAGTTATTATCGACAGAACTATAATAAATATACTTATTACTTTTATTATTATCAATATAACATGCACTATTAGCCATATTTTACTATTATTATCGCTAGAACAATAATAATTATACATATTACTCCCGATATTATCAATATAACATGCATTATTACCCATATAATGCAGTTATTATCGCTAGAACTGTAATAATTATACTTATTTCTTATATTATCATGAATGTAACATGCATTATTACCCATATTATGCAGTTATTATCGACAGAACTATAATAAATATACTTATTACTTTTATTATTATCAATATAACATGCATTATTACCTATATTATGCAGTTATTATCGCTAGAACTATAGTAAATATACTTACTACTCCCGATATTATCAATATAACATCCATTATTACCCATATAATGCAGTTATTATCGCTGGAACTGTAATAATTATACTTATTACTTATATTATTATCAATATAACATGCATTATTACCCATATTATGCAGTTATTATCGATAGAATTATAATGAATATACTTATTACTTTTATTATTATCAATATAACAGGCACTCTTAGCCATATTTTACTAGTATTATCGCTAGAACTGTAATGATTATACTTATTACGCCCGATATTATCAATATAACATCCATTATTACCCATATAATGCAGTTATTATCGCTAGAACTGTAATAATTATAATTACTACTTATATTATCATCAATATAACATGCATTGTTACCGATATTATGCAGTTATTATTGATAGAACTATAATAAATATACTTATTACTATTATTATTAACAATATAACATGCATTATTACCCATATTATGCAGTTATTATCGATAGAATTATAATAAATATACTTATTACTTTTATTATTACCAATATAAGAGGCACTCTTAGCCATATTTTACTAGTATTATCGCTAGAACTGTAATGATTATACTTATTACTCCCGATATTATCAATATAACATGAATTATTACCCATATAATGCAGTTATTATCGACAGAACTATAATAAATATACTTATTACTTTTACTATTATCAATATAACATGCATTATACGCATATAATGCAGTTATTATCGCTAGAACTGTAATAATTATACTTATTACTTATATTATTATCAATATAACATGCACTATTACCCATATTATGCAGTTATAATCGCTAGAACTATAATAAATATACTTACTACTTTCATTATCATCAATATAACATGCATTATTACCCATATTATGCAGTTATAATCGCTAGAACTATAATAAATATACTTACTACTTTTATTATCATCAATATAACATGCATTATTACCCATATTATGCAGTCATTATCGATAGAACTGTAATAAATATACTTATTACTTTTATTGTCATCAATATAACATGCATTATTACCCATATTTTGCAGTTATTATCGATAGAACTATAATAAATGTACTTATTACTTTTATTATTATCAATATAACATGCACTATTAGCCATATTTTACTATTATTATCGCTAGAACTATAATAATTATACTTATTACTCCCAATATTATCAATATAACATGCATTATTACCCATATAATGGAGTTGCTATCGCTAGAACTGTAATAATTATACTCATTACTTATATTATCATCAATATAACATGCATTATTACCCATATTATGCAGTTATTATCGATAGAACTGTAATAAATATACTTATTACTTTTATTATTATCAATGTAACATGCACTATTAGCCATATTTTACTTTTATTATCGCTGGAACTATAAAAATTATACTTACTACTCCAGATATTATCAATATAACATGCATTATACGCATATAATGCAGTTATTATCGCTAGATCTGTAATAATTATACTTATTACTTATATTATTATCAATATAACATGCATTATTACCCATATTATGCAGTTATAATCGCTAGAACTATAATAAATATACTTACTACTTTTATTATCATCAATATAACATGCATTATTACCCATATAATGCAGTTATTATCGATAGAACTATAATAAATATACTTATTACTTTTATTGTTATCAATATAACATGCACTATTAGCCATATTTTACTATTATTATCGCTAGAACAATAATAATTATACATATTACTCCCGATATTATCAATATAACATGCATTATTACCCATATAATGCAGTTATTATCGCTAGAACTGTAATAATTATACTTATTACTTATATTATTATCAATATAACATGCATTATTACCGATATTATGCAGTTATTATCGCTAGAACTATAATAAATATACTTATTACTCCCGATATTATCAATATAACATCCATTATTACCCATATAATGCAGTTATTATCGCTAGAACTGTAATAGTTATACTTATTACTCCCGATATTATCAATATAACATCCATTATTACCCATATAATGCAGTTATTAGCGCTAGAACTGTAATAATTATACTTACTACTCCAGATATTATCAATATAACATGCATTATACGCATATAATGCAGTTATTATCGCTAGATCTGTAATAATTATACTTATTACTTATATTATTCTCAATATAACATGCATTATTACCCATATTATGCAGTTATAATCGCTAGAACTATAATAAATATACTTACGACTTTTATTATCATCAATATAACATGCATTATTACCCATATTATGCAGTCATTATCGATAGAACTGTAATAAATATACTTATTACTTTTATTATTATCAATATAACATGCATTATTACCCATATCATGCAGTTTTTATCGATAGAACTATAATAAATATACTTATTACTTTTATTATCATCAATATAACATGCATTGTTACCCATATTATGCAGTTATAATCGAGAGAACTGTAATAATTATACTTATTACTTATATTATCATCAATATAACATGCATTATTACCCATATTATGCAGTTATTATCGCTAGAACTGTAATAAATATACTTATTACTTTTATTATCATCAATATAACATGCATTATTACCCATATTTTGCAGTTATTATCGATAGAACTATAATAAATGTACTTATTACTTTTATTATTATCAATATAACATGCACTCTTAGCCATATTTTACTAGTATTATCGCTAAAACTGTAATAATTATACTTATTACTCCCGATATTATCAATATAACATGCATTATTACCCATATAATGCAGTTATTATCGCTAGAACTGTAATAATTATACTTATTACTTTTATTATTATCAATATAACATGCATTATTACCCATATTATGCAGTTTTTATCGATAGAACTATAATAAATATACTTATTACTTTTATTATTATCAATATAACATGCATTATACGCATATAATGCAGTTATTATCGCTAGAACTGTAATAATTATACTTATTACTTATATTATTATCAATATAACATGCATTATTACCCATATTATGCAATTATAATCGCTAGAACTATAATAAATATACTTACTACTTTTATTATCATCAATATAACATGCATTATTACCCATATTATGCAGTTATTATCGATAGAATTATAATAAATATACTTATTAGTTTTATTATTATCTGTATAACACGCATTATTACCCATATTATGCAGTTATTATCGCTAGAACTGTAATAATTATACTTATTACTTATATTATTATCAATGTAACATGCACTATTAGCCATATATTACTTTTATTATCGCTAGAACTATAAAAATTATACTTACTACTCCAGATATTATCAATATAACATGCATTATACGCATATAATGCAGTTATTATCGCTAGAACTGTAATAATTATACTTATTACTTATATTATTATCAATATAACATGCATTATTACCCATATTATGCAATTATAATCGCTAGAACTGTAATAAATATACTTATTACTTTTATTATCATGAATATAACATGCATTATTTCCCATATTATGCAGTTATTATTGATAGAACTATAATAAATATACATATTACTTTTATTAATATCAATATAACATGAATTATTACCTATATTATGCAGCTATTATCGCTAGAACTATAATAAATATACTAATTACTCCCGATATTATCAATATAACATCCATTATTACTCATATAATGCAGTTATTATCGCTAGAACTGTAATAAATATACTTATTACTTTTTTATTATGAATATAACATGCACTCTTAGCCATACTTAACTAGTATTATCGCTAAAACTGTAATAATTATACTTATTACTCCCGATATTATCAATATAACATCCATTATTACCCATATAATGGAGTTGCTATCGCTAGAACTGTAATAATTATACTCATTACTTATATTATCATCAATATAAGATGCATTATTACCCATATTATGCAGTTATAATCGCTAGAACTATAATAAATATACTTACTACTTTTATTATCATCAATATAACATGCATTATTACCCATATTATGCAGTCATTATCGATAGAACTGTAATAAATATACTTATTACTTTTATTATTATCAATATAACATGCACTATTAGCCATATTTTACTATTATTATCGCTAGAACTATAATAATTATACTTATTACTCCCGATATTATCAATATAACATGCATTGTTACCCATATAATGCAGTTATTATCGCTAGAACTGTAATAATTATACTTATTACTTACATTATTAGCAATATAACGTGCATTATTACCCATATAATGCAGTTATTATCGCTAGAACTGTATTAATTATACTTATTACTTATATTATTATAAATATAACATGCATTATTACCCATATTATGCAGTTATTATCGCTAGAACTATAATAAATATACGTATTACTTTTATTATCATCAATATAACATGCATTATTACCCATATTATGCAGTTATTATCGATAGAACTGTAATAAATATACTTATTGCTTTTATTATTATCAATATAACATGCATTATTACCCATATTATGCAGTTATTATCGATAGAACTGTAATAAATATACTTATTACTTTTATTATTATCAATATAGCATGCACTATTAGCCATATTTTACTATTATTATCGCTAGAACTATAATAATTATACTTATTACTCCCAATATTATCAATATAGCATGCATTATTACCCCTATAATGCAGTTATTATCGCTAGAACTGTAATAATTATACTTATTACTTATATTATTATCAATATAACATGCATTATTACGCATATTATGCAGTTATAATCGCTAGAACTATAATAAATATACTTATTACTTACATTATTAGCAATATAACGTGCATTATTACCCATATAATGCAGTTATTATCGCTAGAACTGTAATAATTACACTTATTACTTATATTATTATAAATATAACATGCATTATTACCCATATTATGCAGTTATTATCGCTAAAACTATAATAAATATACGTATTACTTTTATTATCATCAATATAACATGCATTATTACCCATATTATGCAGTTATTATCGATAGAACTGTAATAAATATACTTATTACTTTTATTATTATGAATATAACATGCACTGTTAGCCATATTTTTCTATTATTATCGCTAGAACTATAATAATTATACTTATTGCTACCGATATTATCGATATAACATGCATTATTACGCATATTATGCAGTTATAATCGCTAGAACTATAATAAATATACTTAGTACTTTTATTGTCATCAATATAACATGCATTATTACCCATATTCTGCAGTTATTATCGATAGAACTATAATAAATATACTTATTACTTTTATTATTATCAATATAACATGCACTATTAGCCATATTGTTCTATTATTATCGCTAGAACTATATTAATTATACTTATTGCTCCCGATGTTATCGATATAACATGCATTATTACCCATATAATGCAGTTATTATCGCTAGAACTGTAATAATTATACTTATTACTTATATTATTAGCAATATAACGTGTATTATTACCCATATTATGCAGTTATTATCGCTAGAACTGTAATAATTATACTTATTACTTATATTATTATCAATATAACATGCATTATTACCCATATAATGGAGTTATTATCGCTAGAACTGTAATAACAATACTTATTACTTTTATTATTATCAATATAACATGCATTATTACGCATATTATGCAGTTATTATCGCTAGAACTATAATAAATATACGTATTACTTTTATTATCATCAATATAACATGTATTATTACCCATATTATGCAGTTCTTATCGATAGAACTATAATAAATATACTTATTACTTTTATTATTATCAATTTAACATGCACTATTAGCCATATTGTACTATTATTATCGCTAGAACTATAATAATTATACTTATTGCTCCCGATATTATCGATATAACATGCATTATTACCCCTATAATGCAGTTATTATCGCTAGACCTGTAATAATTATACTTATTACTTATATTATTATCAATATAACATGCATTATTACGCATATTATGCAGTTATAATCGCTAGAACTATAATAAATATACTTAGTACTTTTATTATCATCAATATAACATGCATTATTACCCATATTATGCAGTTATTATCGATAGAACTGTAATAAATATACTTATTACTTTTATTATTATCAATATAGCATATACTATTAGCCATATTTTACTATTATTATCGCTAGAACTATAATAATTATACTTATTACTCCCAATATTATCAATATAGCATGCATTATTACCCCTATAATGCAGTTATTATCGCTAGAACTGTAATAATTATACTTATTACTTATATTATTATCAATATAACATGCATTATTACGCATATTATGCAGTTATAATCGCTAGAACTATAATAAATATACTTAGTACTTTTATTATCATCAATATAACATGCATTATTACGCATATTATGCAGTTATAATCGCTAGAACTATAATAAATATACTTAGTACTTTTATTATCATCAATATAACATGCATTATTACCCATATTATGCAGTTATTATCGATAGAACTGTAATAAATATACTTATTACTTTTATTATTATCAATATAGCCTATACTATTAGCCATATTTTACTATTATTATCGCTAGAACTATAATAATTATACTTATTACTCCCAATATTATCAATATAGCATGCATTATTACCCCTATAATGCAGTTATTATCGCTAGAACTGTAATAATTATACTTATTACTTATATTATTATCAATATAACATGCATTATTACGCATATTATGCAGTTATAATCGCTAGAACTATAATAAATATACTTAGTACTTTTATTATCATCAATATAACATGCATTATTACCCATATTATGCAGTTATTATCGCTAGAACTGTAATAATTATACTTATTACTTACATTATTATCAATATAACATGCATTATTACCCATATTATGCAATTCTTATCGCTAGAACTATAATACATATACGTATTACTTTTATTATCATCAATATAACATGCACTGTTAGCCATATTTTACTATTATTATCGCTAGAACTATAATAAATATACTTATTACTCTCGATATTATCAATATAACATCCATTATTACCTATATAATGCAGTTAGTATCGCTAGAACTGTAATAATTATACTTATTACTTATACTACTATCAATATAACATGCATTATTACCCACATAATGTAGTTATTATCGCTAGAACTATAATAAATATACTTATTACTTTTATTATCATCAATATAACATGCATTATTACCCATATTATGCAGTTATTATCGATAGAACTATAATAAATATACTTATTACTTTTATTATTATCAATATAACATGCTCTATTAGCCATATTTTACTATTATTATCGCTAGAACTATAATAATTATACTTATTGCTCCCGATATTATCGATATAACATGCATTATTACCCCTATAATGCAGTTATTATCGCTAGAACTGTAATAATTATACTTATTACTTATATTATTATCAATATAACATGCATTATTACGCATATTATGCAGTTATAATCGCTAGAACTATAATAAATATACTTAGTACTTTTATTGTCATCAATATAACATGCATTATTACCCATATTATGCAGTTATTATCGATAGAACTATAATAAATATACTTATTACTTTTATTATTATCAATATAACATGCACTATTAGCCATATTGTACTATTATTATCGCTAGAACTATATTAATTATACTTATTGCTCCCGATGTTATCGATATAACATGCATTATTACCCATATAATGCAGTTATTATCGCTAGAACTGTAATAATTATACTTATTACTTATATTATTAGCAATATAACGTGTATTATTACCCATATTATGCAGTTATTATCGCTAGAACTGTAATAATTATACTTATTACTTATATTATTATCAATATAACATGCATTATTACCCATATAATGGAGTTATTATCGCTAGAACTGTAATAATTATACTTATTACTTATATTATTATCAATATAACATGCATTATTACGCATATTATGCAGTTATTATCGCTAGAACTGTAATAATTATACTTATTACTTATATTATTAGCAATATAACGTGTATTATTACCCATATTATGCAGTTATTATCGCTAGAACTGTAATAATTATACTTATTACTTATATTATTATCAATATAACATGCATTATTACCCATATAATGGAGTTATTATCGCTAGAACTGTAATAATTATACTTATTACTTATATTATTATCAATATAACATGCATTATTACCCATATAATGGAGTTATTATCGCTAGAACTGTAATAATTATACTTATTACTTATATTATTCTCAATACAACATGCACTATTACCCATATTATGCAGTTATAATCGCTAGAACTATAATAAATATACTTAGTACTTTTATTGTCATCAATATAACATGCATTATTACCCATATTATGCAGTTATTATCGCTAGAACTGTAATAATTATCCTTATTACTTATATTATTATCAATATAACATGCATTATTACCCATATTATGCAGTTATTATCGCTAGAACTATAATAAATATACGTATTACTTTTATTATCATCAATATAACATGCATTATTACCCATATTATGCAGTTATTATCGATAGAACTATAATAAATATACTTATTACTTTTATTATTATCAATATAACATGCACTATTAGCCATATTTTACTATTATTATCGCTAGAACTGTAATAATTATACTTATTACTCCCAATATTATCAATATAGCATGCATTATTACCCCTATAATGCAGTTATTATCGCTAGAACTGTAATAATTATACTTACTACTTATATTATTATCAATATAACATGCATTTTTACGCATATTATGCAGTTATAATCGCTAGAACTATAATAAATATACTTAGTACTTTTATTATCATCAATATAACATGCATTATTACCCATATTATGCAGTTATTATCGATAGAACTATAATAAATATACTTATTACTTTTATTATTATCAATATAACATGCACTATTAGCCATATTGTACTATTATTATCGCTAGAACTATAATAATTATACTTATTGCTCCCGATATTATCGATATAACATGCATTATTACCCCTATAATGCAGTTATTATCGCTAGACCTGTAATAATTATACTTATTACTTATATTATTATCAATATAACATGCATTATTACCCATATAATGGAGTTATTATCGCTAGAACTGTAATAATTATACTTATTACTTATATTATTATCAATATAACATGCATTATTACCCATATAATGGAGTTATTATCGCTAGAACTGTAATAATTATACTTATTACTTATATTATTCTCAATACAACATGCACTATTACCCATATTATGCAGTTATAATCGCTAGAACTATAATAAATATACTTAGTACTTTTATTGTCATCAATATAACATGCATTATTACCCATATTATGCAGTTATTATCGCTAGAACTGTAATAATTATCCTTATTACTTATATTATTATCAATATAACATGCATTATTACCCATATTATGCAGTTATTATCGCTAGAGCTATAATAAATATACATATTACTTTTATTATCATCAATATAACATGCATTATTACCCATATTATGCAGTTATTATCGATAGAACTATAATAAATATACTTATTACTTTTATTATTATCAATATAACATGCACTATTAGCCATATTTTACTATTATTATCGCTAGAACTGTAATAATTATACATATTACTCCCAATATTATCAATATAGCATGCATTATTACCCCTATAATGCAGTTATTATCGCTAGAACTGTAATAATTATACTTACTACTTATATTATTATCAATATAACATGCATTTTTACGCATATTATGCAGTTATAATCGCTAGAACTATAATAAATATACTTAGTACTTTTATTATCATCAATATAACATGCATTATTACCCATATTATGCAGTTATTATCGATAGAACTGTAATAAATATACTTATTACTTTTATTATTATCAATATAGCATGCACTATTAGCCATATTTTACTATTATTATCGCAAGAACTATAATAATTATACTTATTACTCCCAATATTATCAATATAGCATGCATTATTACCCCTATAATGCAGTTAATATCGCTAGAACTGTAATAATTATACTTATTACTTATATTATTATCAATATAACATGCATTATTACGCATATTATGCAGTTATAATCGCTAGAACTATAATAAATATACTTAGTACTTTTATTATCATCAATGTAACATGCATTATTACCCATATTATGCAGTTATTATCGATAGAACTGTAATAATTATACTTATTACTTATATTGGTATCAATATAACATGCATTATTACCCATATAATGGAGTTATTATCGCTAGAACTGTAATAACTATACTTATTACTTTTATTATTATCAATATAACATGCATTATTACGCATATTATGCAGTTATTATCGCTAGAACTATAATAAATATACGTATTACTTTTATTATCATCAATATAACATGTATTATTACCCATATTATGCAGTTCTTATCGATAGAACTATAATAAATATACTTATTACTTTTATTATTATCAATATAACATGCACTATTAGCCATATTGTGCTATTATTATCGCTAGAACTATAATAATTATACTTATTGCTCCCGATATTATCGATATAACATGCATTATTACCCCTATAATGCAGTTATTATCGCTAGACCTGTAATAATTATACTTATTACTTATATTATTATCAATATAACATGCATTATTACGCATATTATGCAGTTATAATCGCTAGAACTATAATAAATATACTTAGTACTTTTATTATCATCAATATAACATGCATTATTACCCATATTATGCAGTTATTATCGATAGAACTGTAATAAATATACTTATTACTTTTATTATTATCAATATAACATGCACTGTTAGCCATATTTTTCTATTATTATCGCTAGAACTATAATAATTATACTTATTGCTCCCGATATTATCGATATAACATGCATTATTACCCCTATAATGCAGTTATTATCGATAGAACTATAATAAATATACTTATTACTTTTATTATTATCAATATAACATGCATTATTACGCATATTATGCAGTTATAATCGCTAGAACTATAATAAATATACTTAGTACTTTTATTATCATCAATATAACATCCATTATTACCCATATTATGCAGTTATTATCGATAGAACTGTAATAAATATACTTATTACTTTTATTATTATCAATATAGCATATACTATTAGCCATATTTTACTATTATTATCGCTAGAACTATAATAATTATACCTATTACTCCCAATATTATCAATATAGCATGCATTATTACCCCTATAATGCAGTTATTATCGCTAGAACTGTAATAATTATACTTATTACTTATATTATTATCAATATAACATGCATTATTACGCATATTATGCAGTTATAATCGCTAGAACTATAATAAATATACTTAGTACTTTTATTATCATCAATATAACATGCATTATTACCCATATTATGCAGTTATTATCGCTAGAACTGTAATAATTATACTTATTACTTACATTATTATCAATATAACATGCATTATTACCCATATTATGCAATTATTATCGCTAGAACTATAATAAATATACGTATTACTTTTATTATCATCAATACAACATGCACTGTTAGCCATATTTTACTAGTATTATCGCTAGAACTATAATAAATATACTTATTACTCTCGATATTATCAATATAACATCCATTATTACCTATATAATGCAGTTAGTATCGCTAGAACTGTAATAATTATACTTATTACTTATACTACTATCAATATAACATGCATTATTACCCACATAATGGAGTTATTATCGCTAGAACTATAATAAATATACTTATTACTTTTATTATCATCAATATAACATGCATTATTACCCATATTATGCAGTTATTATCGATAGAACTATAATAAATATACTTATTACTTTTATTATTATCAATATAACATGCTCTATTAGCCATATTTTACTATTATTATCGCTAGAACTATAATAATTATACTTATTGCTCCCGATATTATCGATATAACATGCATTATTACCCCTATAATGCAGTTATTATCGCTAGAACTGTAATAATTATACTTATTACTTATATTATTATCAATATAACATGCATTATTACGCATATTATGCAGTTATAATCGCTAGAACTATAATAAATATACTTAGTACTTTTATTGTCATCAATATAACATGCATTATTACCCATATTATGCAGTTATTATCGATAGAACTATAATAAATATACTTATTACTTTTATTATTATCAATATAACATGCACTATTAGCCATATTGTACTATTATTATCGCTAGAACTATATTAATTATACTTATTGCTCCCGATGTTATCGATATAACATGCATTATTACCCATATAATGCAGTTATTATCGCTAGAACTGTAATAATTATACTTATTACTTATATTATTAGCAATATAACGTGTATTATTACCCATATTATGCAGTTATTATCGCTAGAACTATAATAATTATACTTATTACTCCCAATATTATCAATATAGCATGCATTATTACCCCTATAATGCAGTTATTATCGCTAGAACTGTAATAATTATACTTATTACTTATATTATTATCAATATAACATGCATTATTACGCATATTATGCAGTTATAATCGCTAGAACTATAATAAATATACTTAGTACTTTTATTATCATCAATATAACATGCATTATTACCCATATTATGCAGTTATTATCGCTAGAACTGTAATAATTATACTTATTACTTACATTATTATCAATATAACATGCATTATTACCCATATTATGCAATTATTATCGCTAGAACTATAATAAATATACGTATTACTTTTATTATCATCAATATAACATGCACTGTTAGCCATATTTTACTATTATTATCGCTAGAACTATAATAAATATACTTATTACTCTCGATATTATCAATATAACATCCATTATTACCTATATAATGCAGTTAGTATCGCTAGAACTGTAATAATTATACTTATTACTTATACTACTATCAATATAACATGCATTATTACCCACATAATGGAGTTATTATCGCTAGAACTATAATAAATATACTTATTACTTTTATTATCATCAATATAACATGCATTATTACCCATATAATGCAGTTATTATCGATAGAACTATAATAAATATACTTATTACTTTTATTATTATCAATATAACATGCTCTATTAGCCATATTTTACTATTATTATCGCTAGAACTATAATAATTATACTTATTGCTCCCGATATTATCGATATAACATGCATTATTACCCCTATAATGCAGTTATTATCGCTAGAACTGTAATAATTATACTTATTACTTATATTATTATCAATATAACATGCATTATTACGCATATTATGCAGTTATAATCGCTAGAACTATAATAAATATACTTAGTACTTTTATTGTCATCAATATAACATGCATTATTACCCATATTATGCAGTTATTATCGATAGAACTATAATAAATATACTTATTACTTTTATTATTATCAATATAACATGCACTATTAGCCATATTGTACTATTATTATCGCTAGAACTATATTAATTATACTTATTGCTCCCGATGTTATCGATATAACATGCATTATTACCCATATAATGCAGTTATTATCGCTAGAACTGTAATAATTATACTTATTACTTATATTATTAGCAATATAACGTGTATTATTACCCATATTATGCAGTTATTATCGCTAGAACTGTAATAATTATACTTATTACTTATATTATTATCAATATAACATGCATTATTACCCATATAATGGAGTTATTATCGCTAGAACTGTAATAATTATACTTATTACTTATATTATTATCAATATAACATGCATTATTACGCATATTATGCAGTTATTATCGCTAGAACTGTAATAATTATACTTATTACTTATATTATTAGCAATATAACGTGTATTATTACCCATATTATGCAGTTATTATCGCTAGAACTGTAATAATTATACTTATTACTTATATTATTATCAATATAACATGCATTATTACCCATATAATGGAGTTATTATCGCTAGAACTGTAATAAATATACTTATTACTTTTATTATTATCAATATAGCATATACTATTAGCCATATTTTACTATTATTATCGCTAGAACTATAATAATTATACTTATTACTCCCAATATTATCAATATAGCATGCATTATTACCCCTATAATGCAGTTATTATCGCTAGAACTATAATAAATATACGTATTACTTTTATTATCATCAATATAACATGTATTATTACCCATATTATGCAGTTCTTATCGATAGAACTATAATAAATATACTTATTACTTTTATTATTATCAATATAACATGCACTATTAGCCATATTGTGCTATTATTATCGCTAGAACTATAATAATTATACTTATTGCTCCCGATATTATCGCTATAACATGCATTATTACCCCTATAATGCAGTTATTATCGCTAGACCTGTAATAAATGTACTTATTACTTTTATTATTATCAATATAACATGCATTATTACGCATATTATGCAGTTATAATCGCTAGAACTATAATAAATATACTTAGTACTTTTATTATCATCAATATAACATGCATTATTACCCATATTATGCAGTTATTATCGATAGAACTGTAATAAATATACTTATTACTTTTATTATTATCAATATAGCATATACTATTAGCCATATTTTACTATTATTATCGCTAGAACTATAATAATTATACTTATTACTCCCAATATTATCAATATAGCATGCATTATTACCCCTATAATGCAGTTATTATCGCTAGAACTGTAATAATTATACTTATTACTTATATTATTATCAATATAACATGCATTATTACGCATATTATGCAGTTATAATCGCTAGAACTATAATAAATATACTTAGTACTTTTATTATCATCAATATAACATGCATTATTACCCATATTATGCAGTTATTATCGCTAGAACTGTAATAATTATACTTATTACTTACATTATTATCAATATAACATGCATTATTACCCATATTATGCAATTATTATCGCTAGAACTATAATAAATATACGTATTACTTTTATTATCATCAATACAACATGCACTGTTAGCCATATTTTACTAGTATTATCGCTAGAACTATAATAAATATACTTATTACTCTCGATATTATCAATATAACATCCATTATTACCTATATAATGCAGTTAGTATCGCTAGAACTGTAATAATTATACTTATTACTTATACTACTATCAATATAACATGCATTATTACCCACATAATGGAGTTATTATCGCTAGAACTATAATAAATATACTTATTACTTTTATTATCATCAATATAACATGCATTATTACCCATATTATGCAGTTATTATCGATAGAACTATAATAAATATACTTATTACTTTTATTATTATCAATATAACATGCTCTATTAGCCATATTTTACTATTATTATCGCTAGAACTATAATAATTATACTTATTGCTCCCGATATTATCGATATAACATGCATTATTACCCCTATAATGCAGTTATTATCGCTAGAACTGTAATAATTATACTTATTACTTATATTATTATCAATATAACATGCATTATTACGCATATTATGCAGTTATAATCGCTAGAACTATAATAAATATACTTAGTACTTTTATTGTCATCAATATAACATGCATTATTACCCATATTATGCAGTTATTATCGATAGAACTATAATAAATATACTTATTACTTTTATTATTATCAATATAACATGCACTATTAGCCATATTGTACTATTATTATCGCTAGAACTATATTAATTATACTTATTGCTCCCGATGTTATCGATATAACATGCATTATTACCCATATAATGCAGTTATTATCGCTAGAACTGTAATAATTATACTTATTACTTATATTATTAGCAATATAACGTGTATTATTACCCATATTATGCAGTTATTATCGCTAGAACTGTAATAATTATACTTATTACTTATATTATTATCAATATAACATGCATTATTACCCATATAATGGAGTTATTATCGCTAGAACTGTAATAATTATACTTATTACTTATATTATTATCAATATAACATGCATTATTACGCATATTATGCAGTTATTATCGCTAGAACTGTAATAATTATACTTATTACTTATATTATTAGCAATATAACGTGTATTATTACCCATATTATGCAGTTATTATCGCTAGAACTGTAATAATTATACTTATTACTTATATTATTATCAATATAACATGCATTATTACCCATATTATGCAGTTATTATCGATAGAACTATAATAAATATACTTATTACTTTTATTATTATCAATATAACATGCACTATTAGCCATATTGTACTATTATTATCGCTAGAACTATAATAATTATACTTATTGCTCCCGATATTATCGATATAACATGCATTATTACCCCTATAATGCAGTTATTATCGCTAGACCTGTAATAATTATACTTATTACTTATATTATTATCAATATAACATGCATTATTACCCATATAATGGAGTTATTATCGCTAGAACTGTAATAATTATACTTATTACTTATATTATTCTCAATACAACATGCACTATTACCCATATTATGCAGTTATAATCGCTAGAACTATAATAAATATACTTAGTACTTTTATTGTCATCAATATAACATGCATTATTACCCATATTATGCAGTTATTATCGCTAGAACTGTAATAATTATCCTTATTACTTATATTATTATCAATATAACATGCATTATTACCCATATTATGCAGTTATTATCGCTAGAACTATAATAAATATACGTATTACTTTTATTATCATCAATATAACATGCATTATTACCCATATTATGCAGTTATTATCGATAGAACTATAATAAATATACTTATTACTTTTATTATTATCAATATAACATGCACTATTAGCCATATTTTACTATTATTATCGCTAGAACTGTAATAATTATACTTATTGCTCCCAATATTATCAATATAGCATGCATTATTACCCCTATAATGCAGTTATTATCGCTAGAACTGTAATAATTATACTTACTACTTATATTATTATCAATATAACATGCATTTTTACGCATATTATGCAGTTATAATCGCTAGAACTATAATAAATATACTTAGTACTTTTATTATCATCAATATAACATGCATTATTACCCATATTATGCAGTTATTATCGATAGAACTATAATAAATATACTTATTACTTTTATTATTATCAATATAACATGCACTATTAGCCATATTGTACTATTATTATCGCTAGAACTATAATAATTATACTTATTGCTCCCGATATTATCGATATAACATGCATTATTACCCCTATAATGCAGTTATTATCGCTAGACCTGTAATAATTATACTTATTACTTATATTATTATCAATATAACATGCATTATTACCCATATAATGGAGTTATTATCGCTAGAACTGTTATAATTATACTTATTACTTATATTATTATCATTATAACATGCATTATTACCCATATAATGGAGTTATTATCGCTAGAACTGTAATAATTATACTTATTACTTATATTATTCTCAATACAACATGCACTATTACCCATATTATGCAGTTATAATCGCTAGAACTATAATAAATATACTTAGTACTTTTATTGTCATCAATATAACACGCATTATTACCCATATTATGCAGTTATTATCGCTAGAACTGTAATAATTATCCTTATTACTTATATTATTATCAATATAACATGCATTATTACCCATATTATGCAGTTATTATCGCTAGAGCTATAATAAATATACATATTACTTTTATTATCATCAATATAACATGCATTATTACCCATATTATGCAGTTATTATCGATAGAACTATAATAAATATACTTGTTACTTTTATTATTATCAATATAACATGCACTATTAGCCATATTTTACTATTATTATCGCTAGAACTGTAATAATTATACATATTACTCCCAATATTATCAATATAGCATGCATTATTACCCCTATAATGCAGTTATTATCGCTAGAACTGTAATAATTATACTTACTACTTATATTATTATCAATATAACATGCATTTTTACGCATATTATGCAGTTATAATCGCTAGAACTATAATAAATATACTTAGTACTTTTATTATCATCAATATAACATGCATTATTACCCATATTATGCAGTTATTATCGATAGAACTGTAATAAATATACTTATTACTTTTATTATTATGAATATAGCATGCACTATTAGCCATATTTTACTATTATTATCGCAAGAACTATAATAATTATACTTATTACTCCCAATATTATCAATATAGCATGCATTATTACCCCTATAATGCAGTTAATATCGCTAGAACTGTAATAATTATACTTATTACTTATATTATTATCAATATAACATGCATTATTACGCATATTATGCAGTTATAATCGCTAGAACTATAATAAATATACTTAGTACTTTTATTATCATCAATGTAACATGCATTATTACCCATATTATGCAGTTATTATCGATAGAACTGTAATAATTATACTTATTACTTATATTAGTATCAATATAACATGCATTATTACCCATATAATGGAGTTATTATCGCTAGAACTGTAATAACTATACTTATTTCTTTTATTATTATCAATATAACATGCATTATTACGCATATTATGCAGTTATTATCGCTAGAACTATAATAAATATACGTATTGCTTTTATTATCATCAATATAACATGTATTATTACCCATATTATGCAGTTCTTATCGATAGAACTGTAATAATTATACTTATTACTTATATTATTATCAATATAACATGCATTATTACGCATATTATGCAGTTATAATCGCTAGAACTATAATAAATATACTTAGTACTTTTATTATCATCAATGTAACATGCATTATTACCCATATTATGCAGTTATTATCGATAGAACTGTAATAATTATACTTATTACTTATATTAGTATCAATATAACATGCATTATTACCCATATAATGGAGTTATTATCGCTAGAACTGTAATAACTATACTTATTACTTTTATTATTATCAATATAACATGCATTATTACGCATATTATGCAGTTATTATCGCTAGAACTATAATAAATATACGTATTGCTTTTATTATCATCAATATAACATGTATTATTACCCATATTATGCAGTTCTTATCGATAGAACTATAATAAATATACTTATTACTTTTATTATTATCAATATAACATGCACTATTAGCCATATTGTGCTATTATTATCGCTAGAACTATAATAATTATACTTATTGCTCCCGATATTATCGATATAACATGCATTATTACCCCTATAATGCAGTTATTATCGCTAGACCTGTAATAATTATACTTATTACTTATATTATTATCAATATAACATGCATTATTACGCATATTATGCAGTTATAATCGCTAGAACTATAATAAATATACTTAGTACTTTTATTATCATCAATATAACATGCATTATTACCCATATTATGCAGTTATTATCGATAGAACTGTAATAAATATACTTATTACTTTTATTATTATCAATATAACATGCACTGTTAGCCATATTTTTCTATTATTATCGCTAGAACTATAATAATTATACTTATTGCTCCCGATATTATCGATATAACATGCATTATTACCCCTATAATGCAGTTATTATCGATAGAACTATAATAAATATACTTATTACTTTTATTATTATCAATATAACATGCATTATTACGCATATTATGCAGTTATAATCGCTAGAACTATAATAAATATACTTAGTACTTTTATTATCATCAATATAACATCCATTATTACCCATATTATGCAGTTATTATCGATAGAACTGTAATAAATATACTTATTACTTTTATTATTATCAATATAGCATATACTATTAGCCATATTTTACTATTATTATCGCTAGAACTATAATAATTATACTTATTACTCCCAATATTATCAATATAGCATGCATTATTACCCCTATAATGCAGTTATTATCGCTAGAACTGTAATAATTATACTTATTACTTATATTATTATCAATATAACATGCATTATTACGCATATTATGCAGTTATAATCGCTAGAACTATAATAAATATACTTAGTACTTTTATTATCATCAATATAACATGCATTATTACCCATATTATGCAGTTATTATCGCTAGAACTGTAATAATTATACTTATTACTTACATTATTATCAATATAACATGCATTATTACCCATATTATGCAATTATTATCGCTAGAACTATAATAAATATACGTATTACTTTTATTATCATCAATATAACATGCATTTTTACCCATATTATGCAGTTATTATCGCTAGAACTATAATAAGTATACTTAATACTTTTATTATCATCAATATAACATGTATTATTACCCATAGTATGCAGTTCTTATCGATAGAACTATAATAAATATACTTATTACTTTTATTATTATGAATATAACATGCACTATTAGCCACATTGTACTATTATTATCGCTAGAACTATAATAATTATATATATTGCTCCCGATATTATCGATATAACAAGCATTATTACCCCTATAATGCAGTTATTATCGCTAGAACTGTAATAGTTATACTTATTACTCATATTATTATCAATATAACATGCATTATTACGCATATTATGCAGTTATAATCGCTAGAACTATAATAAATATTCTTAGTACTTTTATTATCATCAATATAACATGCATTATTACCCATATTATGCAGTTATTATCGATAGAACTGTAATAAATATACTTATTACTTTTATTATTATCAATATAACATGCACTGTTAGCCATATTTTACTATTATTATCGCTAGAACTATAATAAATATACTTATTACTCCCGATATTATCAATATAACATCCATTATTACCTATATAATGCAGTTAGTATCGCTAGAACTGTAATAATTATACTTATTACTTATACTACTATCAATATAACATGCATTATTACCCACATAATGGAGTTATTATCGCTAGAACTATAATAAATATACTTATTACTTTTATTATCATCAATATAACATGCATTATTACCTATATTATGCAGTTATTATCGATAGAACTATAATAAATATACTTATTACTTTTATTATTATCAATATAACATGCTCTATTAGCCATATTTTACTATTATTATCGCTAGAACTATAATAATTATACTTATTACTCCCAATATTATCAATATAGCATGCATTATTACCCCTATAATGCAGTTATTATCGCTAGAACTGTAATAATTATACTTATTACTTATATTATTATCAATATAACATGCATTATTACGCATATTATGCAGTTATAATCGCTAGAACTATAATAAATATACTTAGTACTTTTATTATCATCAATATAACATGCATTATTACCCATATTATGCAGTTATTATCGATAGAACTGTAATAAATATACTTATTACTTTTATTATTATCAATATAGCATGCACTATTAGCCATATTTTACTATTATTATCGCTAGAACTATAATAATTATACTTATTACGCCCAATATTATCAATATAGCATGCATTATTACCCCTATAATGCAGTTATTATCGCTAGAACTGTAATAATTATACTTATTACTTATATTATTATCAATATAACATGCATTATTACGCATATTATGCAGTTATAATCGCTAGAACTATAATAAATATACTTAGTACTTTTATTGTCATCAATATAACATGCATTATTACCCATATTATGCAGTTATTATCGATAGAACTATAATAAATATACTTATTACTTTTATTATTATCAATATAACATGCACTATTAGCCATATTGTACTATTATTATCGCTAGAACTATAATAATTGTACTTATTGCACCCGCTATTATCAATATAACATGCATTATTACCCATATAATGCAGTTATTATCGCTAGAACTGTAATAATTATACTTATTACTTATATTATTAGCAACATAACGTGCATTATTACCATATTATGCAGTTATTATCGCTAGAACTGTAATAATTATACTTATTACTTATATTATTATCAATATAACATGCATTATTACCCATATAATGGAGTTATTATCGCTAGAACTGTAATAATTATACTTATTACTTATATTACTATCAATATAACATGCATTATTACCCATATAATGCAGTTATTATCGACAGAAGTATAATAGATAAACTTATTACTTTTATTATTATCAATATAACAGGCACTCTAAGCCATATTTTACTAGTATTATCGCTAGAACTGTAATAATTATACTTACTACTTATATTATCAGCAATATAACGTGCATTATTACCCATATAATGCAGTTATTATCGCTAGAACTGTAATAATTATACTTATTACGCATATTATTATCAATATAACATGCATTATTACGCATATTATGCAGTTATAATCGCTAGAACTATAATAAATATACTTAGTACTTTTATTGTCATCAATATAACATGCATTATTACCCACATTATGCAGTTATTATCGATAGAACTGTAATAAATATACTTATTACTTTTATTATTATCAATATAGCATGCACTATTAGCCATATTTTACTATTATTATCGCTAGAACTATAATAATTATACTTATTACTCCCTATATTATCAATATAGCATGCCATTATTACCCCTATAATGCAGTTATTATCGCTAGAACTGTAATAATTATACTTATTACTTATAGTTATTATCAATATAACATGCATTATTACGCATATTATGCAGTTATAATCGCTAGAACTATAATAAATATACTTAGCACTTTTATTATCATCAATATAACATGCATTATTACCCATATTATGCAGTTATTATCGATAGAACTGTAATAAATATACTTATTACTTTTATTATTATCAATATAACATGCATTTATTACGCATATTATGCAGTTATAATCGCTAGAACTATATAATAAATATACTTAGTACTTTTATTGTCATCAATATAACATGCAATTATTACCCATATTATGCAGTTATTATCGATAGAACTATAATAAATATACTTATTACTTTTATTATTATCAATATAACATGCACTATTAGCCATATTGTACTATTATTATCGCTAGAACTATAATAATTGTACTTATTGCACCCGCTAATTATCAATATAACATGCATTATTACCCATATAATGCAGTTATTATCGCTAGAACTGTAATAATTATACTTATTACTTACTATATTATTAGCAACATAACGTGCATTATTACCATATTATGCAGTTATTATCGCTAGAACTGTAATAATTATACTTATTACTTATATTATTATCAATATAACATGCATTATTACCCATATAATGGAGTTATTATCGCTAGAACTGTAATAATTATACTTATTACTTATATTACTATCAATATAACATGCATTATTACCCATATAATGCAGTTATTATCGACAGAAGTATAATAGATAAACTTATTACTTTTATTATTATCAATATAACAGGCACTCTAAGCCATATTTTACTAGTATTATCGCTAGAACTGTAATAATTATACTTACTACTTATTATTATCAGCAATATAACGTGCATTATTACCCATATAATGCAGTTATTATCGCTAGAACTGTAATAATTATACTTATTACGCATATTATTATCAATATAACATGCATTATTACGCATATTATGCAGTTATAATCGCTAGAACTATAATAAATATACTTAGTACTTTTATTGTCATCAATATAACATGCATTATTACCCACATTATGCAGTTATTATCGATAGAACTGTAATAAATATACTTATTACTTTTATTATTATCAATATAGCATGCACTATTAGCCATATTTTACTATTATTATCGCTAGAACTATAATAATTATACTTATTACTCCCAATATTATCAATATAGCATGCATTATTACCCCTATAATGCAGTTATTATCGCTAGAACTGTAATAATTATACTTATTACTTATATTATTATCAATATAACATGCATTATTACGCATATTATGCAGTTATAATCGCTAGAACTATAATAAATATACTTAGCACTTTTATTATCATCAATATAAAATGCATTATTACCCATATTATGCAGTTATTATCGATAGAACTGTAATAAATATACTTATTACTTTTATTATTATCAATATAACATGCATTATTACGCATATTATGCAGTTATAATCGCTAGAACTATAATAAATATACTTAGTACTTTTATTGTCATCAATATAACATGCATTATTACCCAATATTATGCAGTTATTATCGATAGAACTATAATAAATTATACTTATAACTTTTATTATTATCAATATAACATGCACTATTAGCCATATTGTACTATTATTATCGCTAGAACTATAATAATTGTACTTATTGCACCCGCTATTATCAATATACCCATATAATGCAGTTATTATCGCTAGAACTGTAATAATTATACTTATTACTTATATTATTAGCAACATAACGTGCATTATTACCATATTATGCAGTTATTATCGCTAGAACTGTAATAATTATACTTATTACTTATATTATTATCAATATAACATGCATTATTACCCATATAATGGAGTTATTATCGCTAGAACTGTAATAATTATACTTATTACTTATATTACTATCAATATAACATGCATTATTACCCATATAATGCAGTTATTATCGACAGAAGTATAATAGATAAACTTATTACTTTTATTATTATCAATATAACAGGCACTCTAAGCCATATTTTACTAGTATTATCGCTAGAACTGTAATAATTATACTTACTACTTATATTATCAGCAATATAACGTGCATTATTACCCATATAATGCAGTTATTATCGCTAGAACTGTAATAATTATACTTATTACTTATATTATTATCAATACAACATGCATTATTACGCATATTATGCAGTTATAATCGCTAGAACTATAATAAATATACTTAGTACTTTTATTATCATCAATATAACATGCATTATTACCCATATTATGCAGTTATTATCGATAGAACTGTAATAAATATACTTATTACTTTTATTATTATCAATATAACATGCAGTGTTAGCCATATTTTACTATTGTTATCGCTAGAACTATAATAATTATACTTATTACTCCCAATATTATCAATATAACATGCATTATTACCCCTATAATGCAGTTATTATCGCTAGAACTATAATAAGTATACTTAATACTTTTATTATCATCAATATAACATGTATTATTACCCATATTATGCAGTTCTTATCGATAGAACTATAATAAATATACTTATTACTTTTATTATTATCAATATAACATGCACTATTAGCCATATTGTACTATTATTATCGCTAGAACTATAATAATTATATTTATTGCTCCCGATATTATCGATATAACAAGCATTATTACCCCTATAATGCAGTTATTATCGCTAGAACTGTAATAATTATACTTATTACTCATATTATTATCAATATAACATGCATTATTACGCATATTATGCAGTTATAATCGCTAGAACTATAATAAATATACTTAGTACTTTTATTATCATCAATGTAACATGCATTATTACCCATATTATGCAGTTATTATCGATAGAACTGTAATAATTATACTTATTACTTATATTAGTATCAATATAACATGCATTATTACCCATATAATGGAGTTATTATCGCTAGAACTGTAATAACTATACTTATTACTTTTATTATTATCAATATAACATGCATTATTACGCATATTATGCAGTTATTATCGCTAGAACTATAATAAATATACGTATTGCTTTTATTATCATCAATATAACATGTATTATTACCCATATTATGCAGTTCTTATCGATAGAACTATAATAAATATACTTATTACTTTTATTATTATCAATATAACATGCACTATTAGCCATATTGTGCTATTATTATCGCTAGAACTATAATAATTATACTTATTGCTCCCGATATTATCGATATAACATGCATTATTACCCCTATAATGCAGTTATTATCGCTAGACCTGTAATAATTATACTTATTACTTATATTATTATCAATATAACATGCATTATTACGCATATTATGCAGTTATAATCGCTAGAACTATAATAAATATACTTAGTACTTTTATTATCATCAATATAACATGCATTATTACCCATATTATGCAGTTATTATCGATAGAACTGTAATAAATATACTTATTACTTTTATTATTATCAATATAACATGCACTGTTAGCCATATTTTTCTATTATTATCGCTAGAACTATAATAATTATACTTATTGCTCCCGATATTATCGATATAACATGCATTATTACCCCTATAATGCAGTTATTATCGATAGAACTATAATAAATATACTTATTACTTTTATTATTATCAATATAACATGCATTATTACGCATATTATGCAGTTATAATCGCTAGAACTATAATAAATATACTTAGTACTTTTATTATCATCAATATAACATCCATTATTACCCATATTATGCAGTTATTATCGATAGAACTGTAATAAATATACTTATTACTTTTATTATTATCAATATAGCATATACTATTAGCCATATTTTACTATTATTATCGCTAGAACTATAATAATTATACTTATTACTCCCAATATTATCAATATAGCATGCATTATTACCCCTATAATGCAGTTATTATCGCTAGAACTGTAATAATTATACTTATTACTTATATTATTATCAATATAACATGCATTATTACGCATATTATGCAGTTATAATCGCTAGAACTATAATAAATATACTTAGTACTTTTATTATCATCAATATAACATGCATTATTACCCATATTATGCAGTTATTATCGCTAGAACTGTAATAATTATACTTATTACTTACATTATTATCAATATAACATGCATTATTACCCATATTATGCAATTATTATCGCTAGAACTATAATAAATATACGTATTACTTTTATTATCATCAATATAACATGCATTTTTACCCATATTATGCAGTTATTATCGCTAGAACTATAATAAGTATACTTAATACTTTTATTATCATCAATATAACATGTATTATTACCCATAGTATGCAGTTCTTATCGATAGAACTATAATAAATATACTTATTACTTTTATTATTATGAATATAACATGCACTATTAGCCACATTGTACTATTATTATCGCTAGAACTATAATAATTATATATATTGCTCCCGATATTATCGATATAACAAGCATTATTACCCCTATAATGCAGTTATTATCGCTAGAACTGTAATAGTTATACTTATTACTCATATTATTATCAATATAACATGCATTATTACGCATATTATGCAGTTATAATCGCTAGAACTATAATAAATATTCTTAGTACTTTTATTATCATCAATATAACATGCATTATTACCCATATTATGCAGTTATTATCGATAGAACTGTAATAAATATACTTATTACTTTTATTATTATCAATATAACATGCACTGTTAGCCATATTTTACTATTATTATCGCTAGAACTATAATAAATATACTTATTACTCCCGATATTATCAATATAACATCCATTATTACCTATATAATGCAGTTAGTATCGCTAAAACTGTAATAATTATACTTATTACTTATACTACTATCAATATAACATGCATTATTACCCACATAATGGAGTTATTATCGCTAGAACTATAATAAATATACTTATTACTTTTATTATCATCAATATAACATGCATTATTACCTATATTATGCAGTTATTATCGATAGAACTATAATAAATATACTTATTACTTTTATTATTATCAATATAACATGCTCTATTAGCCATATTTTACTATTATTATCGCTAGAACTATAATAATTATACTTATTACTCCCAATATTATCAATATAGCATGCATTATTACCCCTATAATGCAGTTATTATCGCTAGAACTGTAATAATTATACTTATTACTTATATTATTATCAATATAACATGCATTATTACGCATATTATGCAGTTATAATCGCTAGAACTATAATAAATATACTTAGTACTTTTATTATCATCAATATAACATGCATTATTACCCATATTATGCAGTTATTATCGATAGAACTGTAATAAATATACTTATTACTTTTATTATTATCAATATAGCATGCACTATTAGCCATATTTTACTATTATTATCGCTAGAACTATAATAATTATACTTATTACGCCCAATATTATCAATATAGCATGCATTATTACCCCTATAATGCAGTTATTATCGCTAGAACTGTAATAATTATACTTATTACTTATATTATTATCAATATAACATGCATTATTACGCATATTATGCAGTTATAATCGCTAGAACTATAATAAATATACTTAGTACTTTTATTGTCATCAATATAACATGCATTATTACCCATATTATGCAGTTATTATCGATAGAACTATAATAAATATACTTATTACTTTTATTATTATCAATATAACATGCACTATTAGCCATATTGTACTATTATTATCGCTAGAACTATAATAATTGTACTTATTGCACCCGCTATTATCAATATAACATGCATTATTACCCATATAATGCAGTTATTATCGCTAGAACTGTAATAATTATACTTATTACTTATATTATTAGCAACATAACGTGCATTATTACCATATTATGCAGTTATTATCGCTAGAACTGTAATAATTATACTTATTACTTATATTATTATCAATATAACATGCATTATTACCCATATAATGGAGTTATTATCGCTAGAACTGTAATAATTATACTTATTACTTATATTACTATCAATATAACATGCATTATTACCCATATAATGCAGTTATTATCGACAGAAGTATAATAGATAAACTTATTACTTTTATTATTATCAATATAACAGGCACTCTAAGCCATATTTTACTAGTATTATCGCTAGAACTGTAATAATTATACTTACTACTTATATTATCAGCAATATAACGTGCATTATTACCCATATAATGCAGTTATTATCGCTAGAACTGTAATAATTATACTTATTACGCATATTATTATCAATATAACATGCATTATTACGCATATTATGCAGTTATAATCGCTAGAACTATAATAAATATACTTAGTACTTTTATTGTCATCAATATAACATGCATTATTACCCACATTATGCAGTTATTATCGATAGAACTGTAATAAATATACTTATTACTTTTATTATTATCAATATAGCATGCACTATTAGCCATATTTTACTATTATTATCGCTAGAACTATAATAATTATACTTATTACTCCCTATATTATCAATATAGCATGCATTATTACCCCTATAATGCAGTTATTATCGCTAGAACTGTAATAATTATACTTATTACTTATATTATTATCAATATAACATGCATTATTACGCATATTATGCAGTTATAATCGCTAGAACTATAATAAATATACTTAGCACTTTTATTATCATCAATATAACATGCATTATTACCCATATTATGCAGTTATTATCGATAGAACTGTAATAAATATACTTATTACTTTTATTATTATCAATATAACATGCATTATTACGCATATTATGCAGTTATAATCGCTAGAACTATAATAAATATACTTAGTACTTTTATTGTCATCAATATAACATGCATTATTACCCATATTATGCAGTTATTATCGATAGAACTATAATAAATATACTTATTACTTTTATTATTATCAATATAACATGCACTATTAGCCATATTGTACTATTATTATCGCTAGAACTATAATAATTGTACTTATTGCACCCGCTATTATCAATATAACATGCATTATTACCCATATAATGCAGTTATTATCGCTAGAACTGTAATAATTATACTTATTACTTATATTATTAGCAACATAACGTGCATTATTACCATATTATGCAGTTATTATCGCTAGAACTGTAATAATTATACTTATTACTTATATTATTATCAATATAACATGCATTATTACCCATATAATGGAGTTATTATCGCTAGAACTGTAATAATTATACTTATTACTTATATTACTATCAATATAACATGCATTATTACCCATATAATGCAGTTATTATCGACAGAAGTATAATAGATAAACTTATTACTTTTATTATTATCAATATAACAGGCACTCTAAGCCATATTTTACTAGTATTATCGCTAGAACTGTAATAATTATACTTACTACTTATATTATCAGCAATATAACGTGCATTATTACCCATATAATGCAGTTATTATCGCTAGAACTGTAATAATTATACTTATTACGCATATTATTATCAATATAACATGCATTATTACGCATATTATGCAGTTATAATCGCTAGAACTATAATAAATATACTTAGTACTTTTATTGTCATCAATATAACATGCATTATTACCCACATTATGCAGTTATTATCGATAGAACTGTAATAAATATACTTATTACTTTTATTATTATCAATATAGCATGCACTATTAGCCATATTTTACTATTATTATCGCTAGAACTATAATAATTATACTTATTACTCCCAATATTATCAATATAGCATGCATTATTACCCCTATAATGCAGTTATTATCGCTAGAACTGTAATAATTATACTTATTACTTATATTATTATCAATATAACATGCATTATTACGCATATTATGCAGTTATAATCGCTAGAACTATAATAAATATACTTAGCACTTTTATTATCATCAATATAAAATGCATTATTACCCATATTATGCAGTTATTATCGATAGAACTGTAATAAATATACTTATTACTTTTATTATTATCAATATAACATGCACTGTTAGCCATATTTTTCTATTATTATCGCTAGAACTATAATAATTATACTTATTGCTCCCGATATTATCGATATAACATGCATTATTACCCCTATAATGCAGTTATTATCGATAGAACTATAATAAATATACTTATTACTTTTATTATTATCAATATAACATGCATTATTACGCATATTATGCAGTTATAATCGCTAGAACTATAATAAATATACTTAGTACTTTTATTATCATCAATATAACATCCATTATTACCCATATTATGCAGTTATTATCGATAGAACTGTAATAAATATACTTATTACTTTTATTATTATCAATATAGCATATACTATTAGCCATATTTTACTATTATTATCGCTAGAACTATAATAATTATACTTATTACTCCCAATATTATCAATATAGCATGCATTATTACCCCTATAATGCAGTTATTATCGCTAGAACTGTAATAATTATACTTATTACTTATATTATTATCAATATAACATGCATTATTACGCATATTATGCAGTTATAATCGCTAGAACTATAATAAATATACTTAGTACTTTTATTATCATCAATATAACATGCATTATTACCCATATTATGCAGTTATTATCGCTAGAACTGTAATAATTATACTTATTACTTACATTATTATCAATATAACATGCATTATTACCCATATTATGCAATTATTATCGCTAGAACTATAATAAATATACGTATTACTTTTATTATCATCAATATAACATGCATTTTTACCCATATTATGCAGTTATTATCGCTAGAACTATAATAAGTATACTTAATACTTTTATTATCATCAATATAACATGTATTATTACCCATAGTATGCAGTTCTTATCGATAGAACTATAATAAATATACTTATTACTTTTATTATTATGAATATAACATGCACTATTAGCCACATTGTACTATTATTATCGCTAGAACTATAATAATTATATATATTGCTCCCGATATTATCGATATAACAAGCATTATTACCCCTATAATGCAGTTATTATCGCTAGAACTGTAATAGTTATACTTATTACTCATATTATTATCAATATAACATGCATTATTACGCATATTATGCAGTTATAATCGCTAGAACTATAATAAATATTCTTAGTACTTTTATTATCATCAATATAACATGCATTATTACCCATATTATGCAGTTATTATCGATAGAACTGTAATAAATATACTTATTACTTTTATTATTATCAATATAACATGCACTGTTAGCCATATTTTACTATTATTATCGCTAGAACTATAATAAATATACTTATTACTCCCGATATTATCAATATAACATCCATTATTACCTATATAATGCAGTTAGTATCGCTAGAACTGTAATAATTATACTTATTACTTATACTACTATCAATATAACATGCATTATTACCCACATAATGGAGTTATTATCGCTAGAACTATAATAAATATACTTATTACTTTTATTATCATCAATATAACATGCATTATTACCTATATTATGCAGTTATTATCGATAGAACTATAATAAATATACTTATTACTTTTATTATTATCAATATAACATGCTCTATTAGCCATATTTTACTATTATTATCGCTAGAACTATAATAATTATACTTATTACTCCCAATATTATCAATATAGCATGCATTATTACCCCTATAATGCAGTTATTATCGCTAGAACTGTAATAATTATACTTATTACTTATATTATTATCAATATAACATGCATTATTACGCATATTATGCAGTTATAATCGCTAGAACTATAATAAATATACTTAGTACTTTTATTATCATCAATATAACATGCATTATTACCCATATTATGCAGTTATTATCGATAGAACTGTAATAAATATACTTATTACTTTTATTATTATCAATATAGCATGCACTATTAGCCATATTTTACTATTATTATCGCTAGAACTATAATAATTATACTTATTACGCCCAATATTATCAATATAGCATGCATTATTACCCCTATAATGCAGTTATTATCGCTAGAACTGTAATAATTATACTTATTACTTATATTATTATCAATATAACATGCATTATTACGCATATTATGCAGTTATAATCGCTAGAACTATAATAAATATACTTAGTACTTTTATTGTCATCAATATAACATGCATTATTACCCATATTATGCAGTTATTATCGATAGAACTATAATAAATATACTTATTACTTTTATTATTATCAATATAACATGCACTATTAGCCATATTGTACTATTATTATCGCTAGAACTATAATAATTGTACTTATTGCACCCGCTATTATCAATATAACATGCATTATTACCCATATAATGCAGTTATTATCGCTAGAACTGTAATAATTATACTTATTACTTATATTATTAGCAACATAACGTGCATTATTACCATATTATGCAGTTATTATCGCTAGAACTGTAATAATTATACTTATTACTTATATTATTATCAATATAACATGCATTATTACCCATATAATGGAGTTATTATCGCTAGAACTGTAATAATTATACTTATTACTTATATTACTATCAATATAACATGCATTATTACCCATATAATGCAGTTATTATCGACAGAAGTATAATAGATAAACTTATTACTTTTATTATTATCAATATAACAGGCACTCTAAGCCATATTTTACTAGTATTATCGCTAGAACTGTAATAATTATACTTACTACTTATATTATCAGCAATATAACGTGCATTATTACCCATATAATGCAGTTATTATCGCTAGAACTGTAATAATTATACTTATTACGCATATTATTATCAATATAACATGCATTATTACGCATATTATGCAGTTATAATCGCTAGAACTATAATAAATATACTTAGTACTTTTATTGTCATCAATATAACATGCATTATTACCCACATTATGCAGTTATTATCGATAGAACTGTAATAAATATACTTATTACTTTTATTATTATCAATATAGCATGCACTATTAGCCATATTTTACTATTATTATCGCTAGAACTATAATAATTATACTTATTACTCCCTATATTATCAATATAGCATGCATTATTACCCCTATAATGCAGTTATTATCGCTAGAACTGTAATAATTATACTTATTACTTATATTATTATCAATATAACATGCATTATTACGCATATTATGCAGTTATAATCGCTAGAACTATAATAAATATACTTAGCACTTTTATTATCATCAATATAACATGCATTATTACCCATATTATGCAGTTATTATCGATAGAACTGTAATAAATATACTTATTACTTTTATTATTATCAATATAACATGCATTATTACGCATATTATGCAGTTATAATCGCTAGAACTATAATAAATATACTTAGTACTTTTATTGTCATCAATATAACATGCATTATTACCCATATTATGCAGTTATTATCGATAGAACTATAATAAATATACTTATTACTTTTATTATTATCAATATAACATGCACTATTAGCCATATTGTACTATTATTATCGCTAGAACTATAATAATTGTACTTATTGCACCCGCTATTATCAATATAACATGCATTATTACCCATATAATGCAGTTATTATCGCTAGAACTGTAATAATTATACTTATTACTTATATTATTAGCAACATAACGTGCATTATTACCATATTATGCAGTTATTATCGCTAGAACTGTAATAATTATACTTATTACTTATATTATTATCAATATAACATGCATTATTACCCATATAATGGAGTTATTATCGCTAGAACTGTAATAATTATACTTATTACTTATATTACTATCAATATAACATGCATTATTACCCATATAATGCAGTTATTATCGACAGAAGTATAATAGATAAACTTATTACTTTTATTATTATCAATATAACAGGCACTCTAAGCCATATTTTACTAGTATTATCGCTAGAACTGTAATAATTATACTTACTACTTATATTATCAGCAATATAACGTGCATTATTACCCATATAATGCAGTTATTATCGCTAGAACTGTAATAATTATACTTATTACGCATATTATTATCAATATAACATGCATTATTACGCATATTATGCAGTTATAATCGCTAGAACTATAATAAATATACTTAGTACTTTTATTGTCATCAATATAACATGCATTATTACCCACATTATGCAGTTATTATCGATAGAACTGTAATAAATATACTTATTACTTTTATTATTATCAATATAGCATGCACTATTAGCCATATTTTACTATTATTATCGCTAGAACTATAATAATTATACTTATTACTCCCAATATTATCAATATAGCATGCATTATTACCCCTATAATGCAGTTATTATCGCTAGAACTGTAATAATTATACTTATTACTTATATTATTATCAATATAACATGCATTATTACGCATATTATGCAGTTATAATCGCTAGAACTATAATAAATATACTTAGCACTTTTATTATCATCAATATAAAATGCATTATTACCCATATTATGCAGTTATTATCGATAGAACTGTAATAAATATACTTATTACTTTTATTATTATCAATATAACATGCATTATTACGCATATTATGCAGTTATAATCGCTAGAACTATAATAAATATACTTAGTACTTTTATTGTCATCAATATAACATGCATTATTACCCATATTATGCAGTTATTATCGATAGAACTATAATAAATATACTTATTACTTTTATTATTATCAATATAACATGCACTATTAGCCATATTGTACTATTATTATCGCTAGAACTATAATAATTGTACTTATTGCACCCGCTATTATCAATATAACATGCATTATTACCCATATAATGCAGTTATTATCGCTAGAACTGTAATAATTATACTTATTACTTATATTATTAGCAACATAACGTGCATTATTACCATATTATGCAGTTATTATCGCTAGAACTGTAATAATTATACTTATTACTTATATTATTATCAATATAACATGCATTATTACCCATATAATGGAGTTATTATCGCTAGAACTGTAATAATTATACTTATTACTTATATTACTATCAATATAACATGCATTATTACCCATATAATGCAGTTATTATCGACAGAAGTATAATAGATAAACTTATTACTTTTATTATTATCAATATAACAGGCACTCTAAGCCATATTTTACTAGTATTATCGCTAGAACTGTAATAATTATACTTACTACTTATATTATCAGCAATATAACGTGCATTATTACCCATATAATGCAGTTATTATCGCTAGAACTGTAATAATTATACTTATTACTTATATTATTATCAATACAACATGCATTATTACGCATATTATGCAGTTATAATCGCTAGAACTATAATAAATATACTTAGTACTTTTATTATCATCAATATAACATGCATTATTACCCATATTATGCAGTTATTATCGATAGAACTGTAATAAATATACTTATTACTTTTATTATTATCAATATAACATGCAGTGTTAGCCATATTTTACTATTGTTATCGCTAGAACTATAATAATTATACTTATTACTCCCAATATTATCAATATAACATGCATTATTACCCCTATAATGCAGTTATTATCGCTAGAACTATAATAAGTATACTTAATACTTTTATTATCATCAATATAACATGTATTATTACCCATATTATGCAGTTCTTATCGATAGAACTATAATAAATATACTTATTACTTTTATTATTATCAATATAACATGCACTATTAGCCATATTGTACTATTATTATCGCTAGAACTATAATAATTATATTTATTGCTCCCGATATTATCGATATAACAAGCATTATTACCCCTATAATGCAGTTATTATCGCTAGAACTGTAATAATTATACTTATTACTCATATTATTATCAATATAACATGCATTATTACGCATATTATGCAGTTATAATCGCTAGAACTATAATAAATATACTTAGTACTTTTATTGTCATCAATATAACATGCATTATTACCCACATTATGCAGTTATTATCGATAGAACTGTAATAAATATACTTATTACTTTTATTATTATCAATATAGCATGCACTATTAGCCATATTTTACTATTATTATCGCTAGAACTATAATAAATATACTTATTACTCCCGATATTATCAATATAACATCCATTATTACCTATATAATGCAGTTAGTATCGCTAGAACTGTAATAATTATACTTATTACTTATACTATTATCAATATAACATGCATTATTACCCCTATAATGCAGTTATTATTGCTAGAACTGTAATAATTATACTTATTACTTATATTATTATCAATATAACATGCATTATTACCCATATTATGCAGTTATTATCGCTAGAACTATAATAATTATACTTATTGCTCCCGATATTATCGATATAACATGCATTATTACCCCTATAATGCAGTTATTATCGCTAGAACTGTAATAATTATACTTATTACTTATATTATTATCAATATAACATGCATTATTACCCATATAATGCAGTTATTATCGCAAGAACTATAATAAATATACTTATTACTTTTATTATCATCAATATAACATGCATTATTACCCATATTATGCAGTTATTATCGATAGAACTATAATAAATATACTTATTACTTTTATTATTATCAATATAACATGCTCTATTTGCCATATTTTACTATTATTATCGCTAGAACTATAATAATTATACTTATTACTCCCAATATTATCAATATAGCATGCATTATTACCCCTATAATGCAGTTATTATCGCTAGGACTGTAATAATTATACTTATTACTTATATTATTATCAATATAACATGCATTATTACCCATATTACGCAGTTATTATCGCTAGAACTATAATAAGTATACTTACTACTTTTATTATCATCAATATAACATGTATTATTACCCATATTATGCAGTTGTTATCGATAGAACTATAATAAATATACTTATTACTTTTATTATTATCAATATAACATGCACTATTAGCCATATTGTACTATTATTATCGCTAGAACTATAATAATTATACTTATTGCTGCCGATATTATCGATATAACATGCATTATTACCCCTATAATGCAGTTATTATCGCAAGAACTGTAATAATTATACTTATTACTTATATTATTATCAATATAACATGCACTGTTAGCCATATTTTACTATTATTATCGCTAGAACTATAATAATTATACTTATTACTCCCAATATTATCAATATAACATGCATTATTACCCATATAATGCAGTTATTATCGCTAGAACTGTAATAATTATACTTATTACTTATATTATTAGCAACATAACGTGCATTATTACCCATATTATGCAGTTATTATCGCTAGAACTGTAAGAATTATACTTATTACTTATATTATTATCAATATAACATGCATTATTACCCATATAATGGAGTTATTATCGCTAGAACTGTAATAACTATACTTATTACTTATATTACTATCAATATAACATGCATTATTACCCATATAATGCAGTTATTATCGACAGAAGTATAATAGATAAACTTATTACTTTTATTATTATCAATATAACAGGCACTCTAAGCCATATTTTACTAGTATTATCGCTAGAACTGTAATAATTATACTTATTACTTATATTGTCAGCAATATAACGTGCATTATTACCCATATAATGCAGTTATTATCGCTAGAACTGTAATAATTATACTTATTACTTACATTATTATCAATATAACATGCATTATTACCCATATTATGCAATTATTATCGCTAGAACTATAATAAATATACGTATTACTTTTATTATCATCAATATAACATGCATTTTTACCCATATTATGCAGTTATTATCGCTAGAACTATAATAAGTATACTTAATACTTTTATTATCATCAATATAACATGTATTATTACCCATATTATGCAGTTCTTATCGATAGAACTATAATAAATATACTTAGTACTTTTATTGTCATCAATATAACATGCATTATTACCCATATTATGCAGTTATTATCGATAGAACTATAATAAATATACTTACTACTTTTATTATTATCAATATAACATGCACTATTAGCCATATTGTACTATTATTATCGCTAGAACTATAATAATTGTACTTATTGCACCCGCTATTATCAATATAACATGCATTATTACCCATATAATGCAGTTATTATCGCTAGAACTGTAATAATTATACTTATTACTTATATTATTAGCAACATAACGTGCATTATTACCATATTATGCAGTTATTATCGCTAGAACTGTAATAATTATACTTATTACTTATATTATTATCAATATAACATGCATTATTACCCATATAATGGAGTTATTATCGCTAGAACTGTAATAATTATACTTATTACTTATATTACTATCAATATAACATGCATTATTACCCATATAATGCAGTTATTATCGACAGAAGTATAATAGATAAACTTATTACTTTTATTATTATCAATATAACAGGCACTCTAAGCCATATTTTACTAGTATTATCGCTAGAACTGTAATAATTATACTTACTACTTATATTATCAGCAATATAACGTGCATTATTACCCATATAATGCAGTTATTATCGCTAGAACTGTAATAATTATACTTATTACTTATATTATTATCAATATAACATGCATTATTACCCATATTATGCAATTATTATCGCTAGAACTATAATAAATATACGTACTACTTTTATTATCATCAATATAACATGCATTATTACCCATATTATGAAGTTATTATCGATAGAACTGTAATAAATATACTTATTGCTTTTATTATTATCAATATAGCATGCACTATTAGCCTTATTTTACTATTATTATCGCTAGAACTATAATAATTATACTTATTACTCCCAATATTATCAATATAGCATGCATTATTACCCCTATAATGCAGTTATTATCGCTAGAACTGTAATAATTATACTTATTACTTATATTATTATCAATACAACATGCATTATTACGCATATTATGCAGTTATAATCGCTAGAACTATAATAAATATACTTAGTACTTTTATTATCATCAATATAACATGCATTATTACCCATATTATGCAGTTATTATCGATAGAACTGTAATAAATATACTTATTACTTTTATTATTATCAATATAACATGCAGTGTTAGCCATATTTTACTATTATTATCGCTAGAACTATAATAATTATACTTATTACTCCCAATATTATCAATATAACATGCATTATTACCCCTATAATGCAGTTATTATCGCTAGAACTATAATAAGTATACTTAATACTTTAATTATCATCAATATAACATGTATTATTACCCATATTATGCAGTTCTTATCGATAGAACTATAATAAATATACTTATTACTTTTATTATTATCAATATAACATGCACTATTAGCCATATTGTACTATTATTATCGCTAGAACTATAATAATTATATTTATTGCTCCCGATATTATCGATATAACAAGCATTATTACCCCTATAATGCAGTTATTATCGCTAGAACTGTAATAATTATACTTATTACTCATATTATTATCAATATAACATACATTATTACGCATATTATGCAGTTATAATCGCTAGAACTATAATAAATATACTTAGTACTTTTATTGTCATCAATATAACATGCATTATTACCCACATTATGCAGTTATTATCGATAGAACTGTAATAAATATACTTATTACTTTTATTATTATCAATATAGCATGCACTATTAGCCATATTTTACTATTATTATCGCTAGAACTATAATAAATATACTTATTACTCCCGATATTATCAATATAACATCCATTATTACCTATATAATGCAGTTAGTATCGCTAGAACTGTAATAATTATACTTATTACTTATACTATTATCAATATAACATGCATTATTACCCACATAATGGAGTTATTATCGCTAGAACTATAATAAATATACTTATTACTTTTATTATCATCAATATAACATGCATTATTACCCATATTATGCAGTTATTATCGATAGAACTATAATAAATATACTTATTACTTTTATTATTATCAATATAACATGCATTATTACCCATATTATGCAGTTATTATCGATAGAACTATAATAAATATACTTATTACTTTTATTATTATCAATATAACATGCTCTTTTAGCCATATTTTACTATTATTATCGCTAGAACTATAATAATTATACTTATTACTCCCAATATTATCAATATAGCATGCATTATTACCCCTATAATGCAGTTATTATCGCTAGAACTGTAATAATTATACTTATTACTTATATTATTATCAATATAACATGCATTATTACGCATATTATGCAGTTATAATCGCTAGAACTATAATAAATATACTTAGTACTTTTATTATCATCAATATAACATGCATTATTACCCATATTATGCAGTTATTATCGATAGAACTGTAATAAATATACTTATTACTTTTATTATTATCAATATAGCATGCAGTGTTAGCCATATTTTACTATTATTATCGCTAGAACTATAATAATTATACTTATTACTCCCAATATTATCAATATAACATGCATTATTACCCCTATAATGCAGTTATTATCGCTAGAACTATAATAAGTATACTTAATACTTTTATTATCATCAATATAACATGTATTATTACCCATATTATGCAGTTCTTATCGATAGAACTATAATAAATATACTTATTACTTTTATTATTATCAATATAACATGCACTATTAGCCATATTGTACTATTATTATCGCTAGAACTATAATAATTATATTTATTGCTCCCGATATTATCGATATAACAAGCATTATTACCCCTATAATGCAGTTATTATCGCTAGAACTGTAATAATTATACTTATTACTCATATTATTATCAATATAACATGCATTATTACGCATATTATGCAGTTATAATCGCTAGAACTATAATAAATATACTTAGTACTTTTATTGTCATCAATATAACATGCATTATTACCCACATTATGCAGTTATTATCGATAGAACTGTAATAAATATACTTATTAATTTTATTATTATCAATATAGCATGCACTATTAGCCATATTTTACTATTATTATCGCTAGAACTATAATAAATATACTTATTACTCCCGATATTATCAATATAACATCCATTATTACCTATATAATGCAGTTAGTATCGCTAGAACTGTAATAATTATACTTATTACTTATACTATTATCAATATAACATGCATTATTACCCACATAATGGAGTTATTATCGCTAGAACTATAATAAATATACTTATTACTTTTATTATCATCAATATAACATGCATTATTACCCATATTATGCAGTTATTATCGATAGAACTATAATAAATATACTTATTACTTTTATTATTATCAATATAACATGCATTATTACCCATATTATGCAGTTATTATCGATAGAACTATAATAAATATACTTATTACTTTTATTATTATCAATATAACATGCTCTATTAGCCATATTTTACTATTATTATCGCTAGAACTATAATAATTATACTTATTACTCCCAATATTATCAATATAGCATGCATTATTACCCCTATAATGCAGTTATTATCGCTAGAACTGTAATAATTATACTTATTACTTATATTATTATCAATATAACATGCATTATTACGCATATTATGCAGTTATAATCGCTAGAACTATAATAAATATACTTAGTACTTTTATTATCATCAATATAACATGCATTATTACCCATATTATGCAGTTATTATCGATAGAACTGTAATAAATATACTTATTACTTTTATTATTATCAATATAGCATGCACTATTAGCCATATTTTACTATTATTATCGCTAGAACTATAATAATTATACTTATTACTCCCAATATTATCAATATAGCATGCATTATTACCCCTATAATGCAGTTATTATCGCTAGAACTGTAATAATTATACTTATTACTTATATTATTATCAATATAACATGCATTATTACGCATATTATGCAGTTATAATCGCTAGAACTATAATAAATATACTTAGCACTTTTATTATCATCAATATAACATGCATTATTACCCATATTATGCAGTTATTATCGATAGAACTGTAATAAATATACTTATTACTTTTATTATTATCAATATAACATGCACTGTTAGCCATATTTTACTATTATTATCGCTAGAACTATAATAATTATACTTATTACTCCCAATATTATCAATATAACATGCATTATTACCCCTATAATGCAGTTATTATTGCTAGAACTGTAATAATTATACTTATTACTTATATTATTATCAATATAACATGCATTATTACCCATATTATGCAGTTATTATCGCTAGAACTATAATAATTATACTTATTCCTCCCGATATTATCGATATAACATGCATTATTACCCCTATAATGCAGTTATTATCGCTAGAACTGTAATAATTATACTTATTACTTATATTATTATCAATATAACATGCATTATTACGCATATTATGCAGTTATAATCGCTAGAACTATAATAAATATACGTATCACTTTTATTATCATCAATATAACATGCATTATTACCCATATTATGAAGTTATTATCGATAGAACTGTAATAAATATACTTATTGCTTTTATTATTATCAATATAGCATGCACTATTAGCCATATTTTACTATTATTATCGCTAAAACTATAATAATTATACTTATTACTCCCAATATTATCAATATAACAAGCATTATTACCCCTATAATGCAGTTATTATCGCTAGAACTGTAATAATTATACTTATTACTCATATTATTATCAATATAACATGCATTATTACGCATATTATGCAGTTATAATCGCTAGAACTATAATAAATATACTTAGTACTTTTATTATCATCAATATAACATGCATTATTACCCATATTATGCAGTTATTATCGATAGAACTGTAATAAATATACTTATTACTTTTATTATTATCAATATAACATGCACTGTTAGCCATATTTTACTATTATTATCGCTAGAACTATAATAAATATACTTATTACTCCCGATATTATCAATATAACATCCATTATTACCTATATAATGCAGTTAGTATCGCTAGAACTGTAATAATTATACTTATTACTTATACTACTATCAATATAACATGCATTATTACCTACATAATGGAGTTATTATCGCTAGAACTATAATAAACATACTTATTACTTTTATTATCATCAATATAACATGCATTATTACCCATATTATGCAGTTATTATCGATAGAACTATAATAAATATACTTATTACTTTTATTATTATCAATATAACATGCTCTATTAGCCATATTTTACTATTATTATCGCTAGAACTATAATAATTATACTTATTACTCCCAATATTATCAATATAGCATGCATTATTACCCCTATAATGCAGTTATTATCGCTAGAACTGTAATAATTATACTTATTACTTATATTATTATCAATATAACATGCATTATTACGCATATTATGCAGTTATAATCGCTAGAACTATAATAAATATAATTAGTACTTTTATTATCATCAATATAACATGCATTATTACCCATATTATGCAGTTATTATCGATAGAACTGTAATAAATATACTTATTACTTTTATTATTATCAATATAGCATGCACTATTAGCCATATTTTACTATTATTATCGCTAGAACTATAATAATTATACTTATTACGCCCAATATTATCAATATAGCATGCATTATTACCCCTATAATGCAGTTATTATCGCTAGAACTGTAATAATTATACTTATTACTTATATTATTATCAATATAACATGCATTATTACGCATATTATGCAGTTATAATCGCTAGAACTATAATAAATATACTTAGTACTTTTATTGTCATCAATATAACATGCATTATTACCCATATTATGCAGTTATTATCGATAGAACTATAATAAATATACTTATTACTTTTATTATTATCAATATAACATGCACTATTAGCCATATTGTACTATTATTATCGCTAGAACTATAATAATTGTACTTATTGCACCCGCTATTATCAATATAACATGCATTATTACCCATATAATGCAGTTATTATCGCTAGAACTGTAATAATTATACTTATTACTTATATTATTAGCAACATAACGTGCATTATTACCCATATTATGCAGTTATTATCGCTAGAACTGTAATAATTATACTTATTACTTATATTATTATCAATATAACATGCATTATTACCCACATAATGGAGTTATTATCGCTAGAACTGTAATAATTATACTTATTACTTATATTACTATCAATATAACATGCATTATTACCCATATAATGCAGTTATTATCGACAGAAGTATAATAGATAAACTTATTACTTTTATTATTATCAATATAACAGGCACTCTAAGCCATATTTTACTAGTATTATCGCTAGAACTGTAATAATTATACTTATTACTTATATTATCAGCAATATAACGTGCATTATTACCCATATAATGCAGTTATTATCGCTAGAACTGTAATAATTATACTTATTACTTATATTATTATCAATATAACATGCATTATTACCCATATTATGCAATTATTATCGCAAGAACTATAATAAATATACGTATTACTTTTATTATCATCAATATAACATGCATTATTACCCGTATTATGAAGTTATTATCGATAGAACTGTAATAAATATACTTATTGCTTTTATTATTATCAATATAGCATGCACTATTAGCCATATTTTACTATTATTATCGCTAGAACTATAATAATTATACTTATTACTCCCAATATTATCAATATAGCATGCATTATTACCCCTATAATGCAGTTATTATCGCTAGAACTGTAATAATTATACTTATTACTTATATTATTATCAATATAACATGCACTGTTAGCCATATTTTACTATTATTATCGCTAGAACTATAATAATTATACTTATTACTCCCAATATTATCAATATAACATGCATTATTACCCCTATAATGCAGTTATTATTGCTAGAACTGTAATAATTATACTTATTACTTATATTATTATCCATATAACATGCATTATTACCCATATTATGCAGTTATTATCGCTAGAACTATAATAAGTATACTTAATACTTTTATTATCATCAATATAACATGTATTATTACCCATATTATGCAGTTCTTATCGATAGAACTATAATAAATATACTTATTACTTTTATTATTATCACTATAACATGCACTATTAGCCATATTGTACTATTATTATCGTTAGAACTATAATAATTATATTTATTGCTCCCGATATTATCGATATAACAAGCATTATTACCCCTATAATGCAGTTATTATCGCTAGAACTGTAATAATTATACTTATTACTCATATTATTATCAATATAACATGCATTATTACGCATATTATGCAGTTATAATCGCTAGAACTATAATAAATATACTTAGTACTTTTATTGTCATCAATATAACATGCATTATTACCCATATTATGCAGTTATTATCGATAGAACTGTAATAAATATACTTATTGCTTTTATTATTATCAATATAGCATGCACTATTAGCCATATTTTACTATTATTATCGCTAGAACTATAATAAATATACTTATTACTCCCGATATTATCAATATAACATCCATTATTACCTATATAATGCAGTTAGTATCGCCAGAACTGGGATAATTATACTTATTACTTATACTATTGTCAATATAACATGCATTATTACCCACATAATGGAGTTATTATCGCTAGAACTGTAATAATTATACTTATTACTTATATTATTATCAAAATAACATGCATTATTACCCATATAATGCAGTTATTATCGCTAGAACTATAATAAATATACTTATTACTTTTATTATCATCAATATAACATGCATTATTACCCATATTATGCAGTTATTATCGATAGAACTGTAATAAATATACTTATTACTTTTATTATTATCAATATAGCATGCACTATTAGCCATATTTTACTATTATTATCGCTAGAACTATAATAATTATACTTATTACGCCCAATATTATCAATATAGCATGCATTATTACCCCTATAATGCAGTTATTATCGCTAGAACTGTAATAATTATACTTATTACTTATATTATTATCAATATAACATGCATTATTACGCATATTATGCAGTTATAATCGCTAGAACTATAATAAATATACTTAGTACTTTTATTGTCATCAATATAACATGCATTATTACCCATATTATGCAGTTATTATCGATAGAACTATAATAAATATACTTATTACTTTTATTATTATCAATATAACATGCACTATTAGCCATATTGTACTATTATTATCGCTAGAACTATAATAATTGTACTTATTGCACCCGCTATTATCAATATAACATGCATTATTACCCATATAATGCAGTTATTATCGCTAGAACTGTAATAATTATACTTATTACTTATATTATTAGCAACATAACGTGCATTATTACCCATATTATGCAGTTATTATCGCTAGAACTGTAATAATTATACTTATTACTTATATTATTATCAATATAACATGCATTATTACCCATATAATGGAGTTATTATCGCTAGAACTGTAATAATTATACTTATTACTTATATTACTATCAATATAACATGCATTATTACCCATATAATGCAGTTATTATCGACAGAAGTATAATAGATAAACTTATTACTTTTATTATTATCAATATAACAGGCACTCTAAGCCATATTTTACTAGTATTATCGCTAGAACTGTAATAATTATACTTATTACTTATATTATCAGCAATATAACGTGCATTATTACCCATATAATGCAGTTATTATCGCTAGAACTGTAATAATTATACTTATTACTTATATTATTATCAATATAACATGCATTATTACCCATATTATGCAATTATTATCGCTAGAACTATAATAAATATACGTATTACTTTTATTATCATCAATATAACATGCATTATTACCCATATAATGCAGTTATTATCGCTAGAACTGTAGTAATTATACTTATTACTTATATTATTATCAATATAACATGCATTATTACCCATATTATGCAGTTAGTATCGCTAGAACTATAATAAATATACGTATTACTTTTATTATCATCAATATAACATGCATTATTACCCATATTATGCAGTTATTATCGATAGAACTGTAATAAATATACTTATTGCTTTTATTATTATCAATATAGCATGCACTATTAGCCATATTTTACTATTATTATCGCTAGAACTATAATAATTATACTTATTACTCCCAATATTATCAATATAGCATGCATTATTACCCCTATAATGCAGTTATTATCGCTAGAAGTGTAATAATTATACTTATTACTTATATTATTATCAATATAACATGCATTATTACGAATATTATGCAGTTATAATCGCTAGAACTATAATAAATATACTTATTACTTTTATTATTATCAATATAACATGCACTATTAGCCATATTGTACTATTATTATCGCTAGAACTATAATAATTGTACTTATTGCACCCGATATTATCAATATAACATGCATTATTACCCATATAATGCAGTTATTATCGCTAGAACTGTAATAATTATACTTATTACTTATATTATTAGCAATATAACGTGCATTATTACCCATATTATGCAGTTATTATCGCTAGAACTGTAATAATTATCCTTATTACTTATATTATTATCAATATAACATGCATTATTACCCATATAATGGAGTTATTATCGCTAGAACTGTAATAGTTATACTTATTACTTATATTATTCTCGATATAACATGCATTATTACCCATATTATGCAGTTATAATCGCTAGAACTATAACAAATATACTTACTACTTTTATTATCATCAATATAACATGCATTATTACCCATATTATGCAGTTATTATCGATAGAACTATAATAAATATACTTATTACTTTTATTATTATCAATATAACATGCACTATTAGCCATATTTTACTATTATTATCGCTAGAACTATAATAATTATACTTATTACTCCCGATATTATCAATATGACATGCATTATTACCCATATAATGCAGTTATTATCGCTAGAACTGTAATAATTATACTTATTACTTACATTATTAGCAATATAACGTGCATTATTTCCCATATAATGCAGTTATTATCGCTAGAACTGTAATAATTATACTTATTACTTACATTATTAGCAATGTAACGTGCATTGTTACCCATATTATGCAGTTATTATCGCTAGAACTATAATAAATATACGTATTACTTTTATTATCATCAATATAACATGCATTATTACCCATATAATGCAGTTATTATCGCTAGAACTGTAATAATTATACTTATTACTTACATTATTAGCAATATAACATGCATTATTACCCCTATAATGCAGTTATTATCGCTAGAACTGTAATAATTATACTTATTACTTACATTATTAGCAATATAACGAGAATTATTACCCATATTATGCAGTTATTATCGCTAGAACTGTAATAATTATACTTATTACTTATATTATTATCAATATAACATGCATTATTACCCATATTATGCAGTTATTATCGCTAGAACTATAATAAGTATACTTACTACTTTTATTATCATCAATATAACATGCATTATTACCCATATTATGCAGTTCTTATCGATAGAACTATAATAAATATACTTATTACTTTTATTATAATCAGTATAACTTGCACTATTAGCCATATTGTACTATTATTATCGCTAGAACTATAATAATTATACTTATTACTCCCGATATTATCAATATAACATGCATTATTACCCATATAATGCAGTTATTATCGCTAGAACTGTAATAATTATACTTATTACTTATATTATCAGCCATATAACGTGCATTATTACCCATATAATGCAGTTCTTATCGCTAGAACTGTAATAATTATACTTATTACTTATATTATTATCAATATAACATGCATTATTACCCATATTATGCAGTTATTATCTCTAGAACTATAATAAATATACGTATTACTTTTATTATCATCAATATAACATGCATTATTAGCCATATTTTACTATTATTATCGCTAGAACTATAATAATTATACTTATTACTCCCAATATTATCAATATAACATGCATTATTACCCCTATAATGCAGTTATTATCGCTAGAACTGTAATAATTATACTTATTACTTACATTATTAGCAATATAACGTGCATTATTACCCATATTATGCAGTTATTATCGCTAGAACTGTAATAATTATACTTATTACTTATATTATTATCAATATAACATGCATTATTACCCATATTATGCAGTTATTATCGCTAGAACTATAATAATTATACTTACTACTTTTATTATCATCAATATAACATGCATTATTACCCATATTATGCAGTTCTTATCGATAGAACTATAATAAATATACTTATTACTTTTATTATAATCAATATTACTTGCACTATTAGCCATATTGTACTATTATTATCGCTAGAACTATAATAATTATACTTATTACTCCCGATATTATCGATATAACATGCATTATTACCCATATAATGCAGTTATTATCGCTAGAACTGTAATAATTATACTTATTACTTATATTATTAGCAATATAACGTGCATTATTACCCATATTATGCAGTTATTATCGCTAGAACTGTAATACTTATACTTATTACTTATATTATTATCAATATAACATGCATTATTACCCATATTATGCAATTATTATCGCAAGAACTATAATAAATATACGTATTACTTTTATTATCATCAATATAACATGCATTATTACCCGTATTATGAAGTTATTATCGATAGAACTGTAATAAATATACTTATTGCTTTTATTATTATCAATATAGCATGCACTATTAGCCATATTTTACTATTATTATCGCTAGAACTATAATAATTATACTTATTACTCCCAATATTATCAATATAGCATGCATTATTACCCCTATAATGCAGTTATTATCGCTAGAACTGTAATAATTATACTTATTACTTATATTATTATCAATATAACATGCACTGTTAGCCATATTTTACTATTATTATCGCTAGAACTATAATAATTATACTTATTACTCCCAATATTATCAATATAACATGCATTATTACCCCTATAATGCAGTTATTATTGCTAGAACTGTAATAATTATACTTATTACTTATATTATTATCCATATAACATGCATTATTACCCATATTATGCAGTTATTATCGCTAGAACTATAATAAGTATACTTAATACTTTTATTATCATCAATATAACATGTATTATTACCCATATTATGCAGTTCTTATCGATAGAACTATAATAAATATACTTATTACTTTTATTATTATCACTATAACATGCACTATTAGCCATATTGTACTATTATTATCGTTAGAACTATAATAATTATATTTATTGCTCCCGATATTATCGATATAACAAGCATTATTACCCCTATAATGCAGTTATTATCGCTAGAACTGTAATAATTATACTTATTACTCATATTATTATCAATATAACATGCATTATTACGCATATTATGCAGTTATAATCGCTAGAACTATAATAAATATACTTAGTACTTTTATTGTCATCAATATAACATGCATTATTACCCATATTATGCAGTTATTATCGATAGAACTGTAATAAATATACTTATTGCTTTTATTATTATCAATATAGCATGCACTATTAGCCATATTTTACTATTATTATCGCTAGAACTATAATAAATATACTTATTACTCCCGATATTATCAATATAACATCCATTATTACCTATATAATGCAGTTAGTATCGCCAGAACTGGGATAATTATACTTATTACTTATACTATTGTCAATATAACATGCATTATTACCCACATAATGGAGTTATTATCGCTAGAACTGTAATAATTATACTTATTACTTATATTATTATCAAAATAACATGCATTATTACCCATATAATGCAGTTATTATCGCTAGAACTATAATAAATATACTTATTACTTTTATTATCATCAATATAACATGCATTATTACCCATATTATGCAGTTATTATCGATAGAACTGTAATAAATATACTTATTACTTTTATTATTATCAATATAGCATGCACTATTAGCCATATTTTACTATTATTATCGCTAGAACTATAATAATTATACTTATTACGCCCAATATTATCAATATAGCATGCATTATTACCCCTATAATGCAGTTATTATCGCTAGAACTGTAATAATTATACTTATTACTTATATTATTATCAATATAACATGCATTATTACGCATATTATGCAGTTATAATCGCTAGAACTATAATAAATATACTTAGTACTTTTATTGTCATCAATATAACATGCATTATTACCCATATTATGCAGTTATTATCGATAGAACTATAATAAATATACTTATTACTTTTATTATTATCAATATAACATGCACTATTAGCCATATTGTACTATTATTATCGCTAGAACTATAATAATTGTACTTATTGCACCCGCTATTATCAATATAACATGCATTATTACCCATATAATGCAGTTATTATCGCTAGAACTGTAATAATTATACTTATTACTTATATTATTAGCAACATAACGTGCATTATTACCCATATTATGCAGTTATTATCGCTAGAACTGTAATAATTATACTTATTACTTATATTATTATCAATATAACATGCATTATTACCCATATAATGGAGTTATTATCGCTAGAACTGTAATAATTATACTTATTACTTATATTACTATCAATATAACATGCATTATTACCCATATAATGCAGTTATTATCGACAGAAGTATAATAGATAAACTTATTACTTTTATTATTATCAATATAACAGGCACTCTAAGCCATATTTTACTAGTATTATCGCTAGAACTGTAATAATTATACTTATTACTTATATTATCAGCAATATAACGTGCATTATTACCCATATAATGCAGTTATTATCGCTAGAACTGTAATAATTATACTTATTACTTATATTATTATCAATATAACATGCATTATTACCCATATTATGCAATTATTATCGCTAGAACTATAATAAATATACGTATTACTTTTATTATCATCAATATAACATGCATTATTACCCATATAATGCAGTTATTATCGCTAGAACTGTAGTAATTATACTTATTACTTATATTATTATCAATATAACATGCATTATTACCCATATTATGCAGTTAGTATCGCTAGAACTATAATAAATATACGTATTACTTTTATTATCATCAATATAACATGCATTATTACCCATATTATGCAGTTATTATCGATAGAACTGTAATAAATATACTTATTGCTTTTATTATTATCAATATAGCATGCACTATTAGCCATATTTTACTATTATTATCGCTAGAACTATAATAATTATACTTATTACTCCCAATATTATCAATATAGCATGCATTATTACCCCTATAATGCAGTTATTATCGCTAGAAGTGTAATAATTATACTTATTACTTATATTATTATCAATATAACATGCATTATTACGAATATTATGCAGTTATAATCGCTAGAACTATAATAAATATACTTATTACTTTTATTATTATCAATATAACATGCACTATTAGCCATATTGTACTATTATTATCGCTAGAACTATAATAATTGTACTTATTGCACCCGATATTATCAATATAACATGCATTATTACCCATATAATGCAGTTATTATCGCTAGAACTGTAATAATTATACTTATTACTTATATTATTAGCAATATAACGTGCATTATTACCCATATTATGCAGTTATTATCGCTAGAACTGTAATAATTATCCTTATTACTTATATTATTATCAATATAACATGCATTATTACCCATATAATGGAGTTATTATCGCTAGAACTGTAATAGTTATACTTATTACTTATATTATTCTCGATATAACATGCATTATTACCCATATTATGCAGTTATAATCGCTAGAACTATAACAAATATACTTACTACTTTTATTATCATCAATATAACATGCATTATTACCCATATTATGCAGTTATTATCGATAGAACTATAATAAATATACTTATTACTTTTATTATTATCAATATAACATGCACTATTAGCCATATTTTACTATTATTATCGCTAGAACTATAATAATTATACTTATTACTCCCGATATTATCAATATGACATGCATTATTACCCATATAATGCAGTTATTATCGCTAGAACTGTAATAATTATACTTATTACTTACATTATTAGCAATATAACGTGCATTATTTCCCATATAATGCAGTTATTATCGCTAGAACTGTAATAATTATACTTATTACTTACATTATTAGCAATGTAACGTGCATTGTTACCCATATTATGCAGTTATTATCGCTAGAACTATAATAAATATACGTATTACTTTTATTATCATCAATATAACATGCATTATTACCCATATAATGCAGTTATTATCGCTAGAACTGTAATAATTATACTTATTACTTACATTATTAGCAATATAACATGCATTATTACCCCTATAATGCAGTTATTATCGCTAGAACTGTAATAATTATACTTATTACTTACATTATTAGCAATATAACGTGCATTATTACCCATATTATGCAGTTATTATCGCTAGAACTGTAATAATTATACTTATTACTTATATTATTATCAATATAACATGCATTATTACCCATATTATGCAGTTATTATCGCTAGAACTATAATAAGTATACTTACTACTTTTATTATCATCAATATAACATGCATTATTACCCATATTATGCAGTTCTTATCGATAGAACTATAATAAATATACTTATTACTTTTATTATAATCAGTATAACTTGCACTATTAGCCATATTGTACTATTATTATCGCTAGAACTATAATAATTATACTTATTACTCCCGATATTATCAATATAACATGCATTATTACCCATATAATGCAGTTATTATCGCTAGAACTGTAATAATTATACTTATTACTTATATTATCAGCCATATAACGTGCATTATTACCCATATAATGCAGTTCTTATCGCTAGAACTGTAATAATTATACTTATTACTTATATTATTATCAATATAACATGCATTATTACCCATATTATGCAGTTATTATCTCTAGAACTATAATAAATATACGTATTACTTTTATTATCATCAATATAACATGCATTATTAGCCATATTTTACTATTATTATCGCTAGAACTATAATAATTATACTTATTACTCCCAATATTATCAATATAACATGCATTATTACCCCTATAATGCAGTTATTATCGCTAGAACTGTAATAATTATACTTATTACTTACATTATTAGCAATATAACGTGCATTATTACCCATATTATGCAGTTATTATCGCTAGAACTGTAATAATTATACTTATTACTTATATTATTATCAATATAACATGCATTATTACCCATATTATGCAGTTATTATCGCTAGAACTATAATAATTATACTTACTACTTTTATTATCATCAATATAACATGCATTATTACCCATATTATGCAGTTCTTATCGATAGAACTATAATAAATATACTTATTACTTTTATTATAATCAATATTACTTGCACTATTAGCCATATTGTACTATTATTATCGCTAGAACTATAATAATTATACTTATTACTCCCGATATTATCGATATAACATGCATTATTACCCATATAATGCAGTTATTATCGCTAGAACTGTAATAATTATACTTATTACTTATATTATTAGCAATATAACGTGCATTATTACCCATATTATGCAGTTATTATCGCTAGAACTGTAATACTTATACTTATTACTTATTTTATTCTCAATATAACATGCATTATTACCCATATTATGCAGTTATAATCGCTAGAACTATAATAAATATACGTATTACTTTTATTATCATCAATATAACATGCATTATTACCCATATTATGCAGTTATTATCGATAGAACTGTAATAAATATACTTATTACTTTTATTATTATCAATATAACATGCACTATTAGCCATATTTTACTATTATTATCGCTAGAACTATAATAATTATACTTATTACTCCCGATATTATCAATATAACATGCATTATTACCCATATAATGCAGTTATTATCGCTAGAACTGTAATAATTATACTTATTACTTACATTATTAGCAATATAACGTGCATTATTACCCATATAATGCAGTTATTATCGATAGAACTGTATTAATTATACTTATTACTTATATTATTATCAATATAACATGCATTATTACCCATATAATGGAGTTATTATCGCTAGAACTGTAATAATTATACTTATTACTTATATTATTCTCAATATAACATGCACTATTACCCATATTATGCAGTTATAATCGCTAGAACTATAATAAATATACTTAGTACTTTTATTGTCATCAATATAACATGCATTATTACCCATATTATGCAGTTATTATCGATAGAACTGTAATAAATATACTTATTACTTTTATTATTATCAATATAACATGCACTATTAGCCATATTGTACTATTATTATCGCTAGAACTATAATAATTATACTTATTGCTCCCGATGTTATCGATATAACATGCATTATTACCCATATAATGCAGTTATTATCGCTAGAACTGTAATAATTATACTTATTACTTATATTATTAGCAATATAACGTGTATTATTACCCATATTATGCAGTTATTATCGCTAGAACTGTAATAATTATACTTATTACTTATATTATTATCAATATAACATGCATTATTACCCATATAATGGAGTTATTATCGCTAGAACTGTAATAATTATACTTATTACTTATATTATTATCAATATAACATGCATTATTACCCATATAATGGAGTTATTATCGCTAGAACTGTAATAATTATACTTATTACTTATATTATTCTCAATATAACATGCACTATTACCCATATTATGCAGTTATAATCGCTAGAACTATAATAAATATACTTAGTACTTTTATTGTCATCAATATAACATGCATTATTACCCATATTATGCAGTTATTATCGCTAGAACTGTAATAATTATCCTTATTACTTATATTATTATCAATATAACATGCATTATTACCCATATTATGCAGTTATTATAGCTAGAACTATAATAAATATACGTATTACTTTTATTATCATCAATATAACATGCATTATTACCCATATTATGCAGTTATTATCGATAGAACTATAATAAATATACTTATTACTTTTATTATTATCAATATAACATGCACTATTAGCCATATTTTACTATTATTATCGCTAGAACTGTAATAATTATACTTATTACTCCCAATATTATCAATATAACATGCATTATTACCCCTATAATGCAGTTATTATTGCTAGAACTGTAATAATTATACTTATTACTTATATTATTATCAATATAACATGCATTATTACCCATATTATGCAGTTATTATCGCTAGAACTATAATAAGTATACTTACTACTTTTATTGTCATCAATATAACATGTATTATTACCCATATTATGCAGTTCTTATCGATAGAACTATAATAAATATACTTATTACTTTTATTATTATCAATATAACATGCACTATTAGCCATATTGTACTATTATTATCGCTAGAACTATAATAATTATACTTATTGCTGCCGATATTATCGATATAACATGCATTATTACCCCTATAATGCAGTTATTATCGCAAGAACTGTAATAATTATACTTATTACTTACATTATTAGCAATATAACGTGCATTATTACCCATATAATGCAGTTATTATCGATAGAACTGTATTAATTATACTTATTACTTATATTATTATCAATATAACATGCATTATTACCCATATTATGCAGTTATTATAGCTAGAACTATAATAAATATACGTATTACTTTTATTATCATCAATATAACATGCATTATTACCCATATTATGCAGTTATTATCGATAGAACTATAATAAATATACTTATTACTTTTATTATTATCAATATAACATGCACTATTAGCCATATTTTACTATTATTATCGCTAGAACTGTAATAATTATACTTATTACTCCCAATATTATCAATATAACATGCATTATTACCCCTATAATGCAGTTATTATTGCTAGAACTGTAATAATTATACTTATTACTTATATTATTATCAATATAACATGCATTATTACCCATATTATGCAGTTATTATCGCTAGAACTATAATAAGTATACTTACTACTTTTATTATCATCAATATAACATGTATTATTACCCATATTATGCAGTTCTTATCGATAGAACTATAATAAATATACTTATTACTTTTATTATTATCAATATAACATGCACTATTAGCCATATTGTACTATTATTATCGCTAGAACTATAATAATTATACTTATTGCTGCCGATATTATCGATATAACATGCATTATTACCCCTATAATGCAGTTATTATCGCAAGAACTGTAATAATTATACTTATTACTTACATTATTAGCAATATAACGTGCATTATTACCCATATAATGCAGTTATTATCGATAGAACTGTATTAATTATACTTATTACTTATATTATTATCAATATAACATGCATTATTACCCATATAATGGAGTTATTATCGCTAGAACTGTAATAATTATACTTATTACTTATATTATTCTCAATATAACATGCACTATTACCCATATTATGCAGTTATAATAGCTAGAACTATAATAAATATACTTAGTACTTTTATTGTCATCAATATAACATGCATTATTACCCATATTATGCAGTTATTATCGATAGAACTGTAATAAATATACTTATTACTTTTATTATTATCAATATAACATGCACTATTAGCCATATTGTACTATTATTATCGCTAGAACTATAATAATTATACTCATTGCTCCCGATGTTATCGATATAACATGCATTATTACCCATATAATGCAGTTATTATCGCTAGAACTGTAATAATTATACTTATTACTTATATTATTAGCAATATAACGTGTATTATTACCCATATTATGCAGTTATTATCGCTAGAACTGTAATAATTATACTTATTACTTATATTATTATCAATATAACATGCATTATTACCCATATAATGGAGTTATTATCGCTAGAACTGTAATAATTATACTTATTACTTATATTATTATCAATATAACATGCATTATTACCCATATAATGGAGTTATTATCGCAAGAACTGTAATAATTATACTTATTACTTATATTATTCTCAATATAACATGCACTATTACCCATATTATGCAGTTATAATCGCTAGAACTATAATAAATATACTTAGTACTTTTATTGTCATCAATATAACATGCATTATTACCCATATTATGCAGTTATTATCGCTAGAACTGTAATAATTATCCTTATTACTTATATTATTATCAATATAACATGCATTATTACCCATATTATGCAGTTATTATAGCTAGAACTATAATAAATATACGTATTACTTTTATTATCATCAATATAACATGCATTATTACCCATATTATGCAGTTATTATCGATAGAACTATAATAAATATACTTATTACTTTTATTATTATCAATATAACATGCACTATTAGCCATATTTTACTATTATTATCGCTAGAACTGTAATAATTATACTTATTACTCCCAATATTATCAATATAACATGCATTATTACCCCTATAATGCAGTTATTATTGCTAGAACTGTAATAATTATACTTATTACTTATATTATTATCAATATAACATGCATTATTACCCATATTATGCAGTTATTATCGCTAGAACTATAATAAGTATACTTACTACTTTTATTATCATCAATATAACATGTATTATTACCCATATTATGCAGTTCTTATCGATAGAACTATAATAAATATACTTATTACTTTTATTATTATCAATATAACATGCACTATTAGCCATATTGTACTATTATTATCGCTAGAACTATAATAATTATACTTATTGCTGCCGATATTATCGATATAACATGCATTATTACCCCTATAATGCAGTTATTATCGCAAGAACTGTAATAATTATACTTATTACTTATATTATTATCAATATAACATGCATTATTACGCATATTATGCAGTTATAATCGCTAGAACTATAATAAATATACTTAGTACTTTTATTGTCATCAATATAACATGCATTATTACCCATATTATGCAGTTATTATCGATAGAACTATAATAAATATACTTATTACTTTTATTATTATCAATATAACATGCACTATTAGCCATATTGTACTATTATTATCGCTAGAACTATAATAATTGTACTTATTGCACCCGCTATTATCAATATAACATGCATTATTACCCATATAATGGAGTTATTATCGCTAGAACTGTAATAAATATACGTATTACTTTTATTATCATCAATATAACATGTATTATTACCCATATTATGCAGTTCTTATCGATAGAACTATAATAAATATACTTATTACTTTTATTATTATCAATATAACATGCACTATTAGCCATATTGTACTATTATTATCGCTAGAACTATAATAATTATACTTATTGCTCCCGATATTATCGATATAACATGCATTATTACCCCTATAATGCAGTTATTATCGCTAGACCTGTAATAATTATACTTATTACTTATATTATTATCAATATAACATGCATTATTACGCATATTATGCAGTTATAATCGCTAGAACTATAATAAATATACTTAGTACTTTTATTATCATCAATATAACATGCATTATTACCCATATTATGCAGTTATTATCGATAGAACTGTAATAAATATACTTATTACTTTTATTATTATCAATATAACATGCACTGTTAGCCATATTTTTCTATTATTATCGCTAGAACTATAATAATTATACTTATTGCTCCCGATATTATCGATATAACATGCATTATTACCCCTATAATGCAGTTATTATCGATAGAACTATAATAAATATACTTATTACTTTTATTATTATCAATATAACATGCACTATTAGCCATATTGTACTATTATTATCGCTAGAACTATAATAATTATACTTATTGCTCCCGATGTTATCGATATAACATGCATTATTACCCATATAATGCAGTTATTATCGCTAGAACTGTAATAATTATACTTATTACTTATATTATTAGCAATATAACGTGTATTATTACCCATATTATGCAGTTATTATCGCTAGAACTGTAATAATTGTACTTATTACTTATATTATTATCAATATAACATGCATTATTACCCATATAATGGAGTTATTATCGCTAGAACTGTAATAATTATACTTATTACTTATATTATTATCAATATAACATGCATTATTACCCATATAATGGAGTTATTATCGCTAGAACTGTAATAATTATACTTATTACTTATATTATTCTCAATATAACATGCACTATTACCCATATTATGCAGTTATAATCGCTAGAACTATAATGAATATACTTAGTACTTTTATTGTCATCAATATAACATGCATTATTACCCATATTATGCAGTTATTATCGCTAGAACTGTAATAATTATCCTTATTACTTATATTATCATCAATATAACATGTATTATTACCCATATTATGCAGTTCTTATCGATAGAACTATAATAAATATACTTATTACTTTTATTATTATCAATATAACATGCATTATTACGAATATTATGCAGTTATAATCGCTAGAACTATAATAAATATACTTAGTACTTTTATTGTCATCAATATAACATGCATTATTACCCATATTATGCAGTTCTTATCGATAGAACTATAATAAATATACTTATTACTTTTATTATTATCAATATAACATGCACTATTAGCCATATTGTACTATTATTATCGCTAGAACTATAATAATTATACTTATTGCTGCCGATATTATCGATATAACATGCATTATTACCCCTATAATGCAGTTATTATCGCAAGAACTGTAATAATTATACTTATTACTTACATTATTAGCAATATAACGTGCATTATTACCCATATAATGCAGTTATTATCGATAGAACTGTATTAATTATACTTATTACTTATATTATTATCAATATAACATGCATTATTACCCATATTATGCAGTTATTATAGCTAGAACTATAATAAATATACGTATTACTTTTATTATCATCAATATAACATGCATTATTACCCATATTATGCAGTTATTATCGATAGAACTATAATAAATATACTTATTACTTTTATTATTATCAATATAACATGCACTATTAGCCATATTTTACTATTATTATCGCTAGAACTGTAATAATTATACTTATTACTCCCAATATTATCAATATAACATGCATTATTACCCCTATAATGCAGTTATTATTGCTAGAACTGTAATAATTATACTTATTACTTATATTATTATCAATATAACATGCATTATTACCCATATTATGCAGTTATTATCGCTAGAACTATAATAAGTATACTTACTACTTTTATTATCATCAATATAACATGTATTATTACCCATATTATGCAGTTCTTATCGATAGAACTATAATAAATATACTTATTACTTTTATTATTATCAATATAACATGCACTATTAGCCATATTGTACTATTATTATCGCTAGAACTATAATAATTATACTTATTGCTGCCGATATTATCGATATAACATGCATTATTACCCCTATAATGCAGTTATTATCGCAAGAACTGTAATAATTATACTTATTACTTACATTATTAGCAATATAACGTGCATTATTACCCATATAATGCAGTTATTATCGATAGAACTGTATTAATTATACTTATTACTTATATTATTATCAATATAACATGCATTATTACCCATATAATGGAGTTATTATCGCTAGAACTGTAATAATTATACTTATTACTTATATTATTCTCAATATAACATGCACTATTACCCATATTATGCAGTTATAATAGCTAGAACTATAATAAATATACTTAGTACTTTTATTGTCATCAATATAACATGCATTATTACCCATATTATGCAGTTATTATCGATAGAACTGTAATAAATATACTTATTACTTTTATTATTATCAATATAACATGCACTATTAGCCATATTGTACTATTATTATCGCTAGAACTATAATAATTATACTTATTGCTCCCGATGTTATCGATATAACATGCATTATTACCCATATAATGCAGTTATTATCGCTAGAACTGTAATAATTATACTTATTACTTATATTATTAGCAATATAACGTGTATTATTACCCATATTATGCAGTTATTATCGCTAGAACTGTAATAATTATACTTATTACTTATATTATTATCAATATAACATGCATTATTACCCATATAATGGAGTTATTATCGCTAGAACTGTAATAATTATACTTATTACTTATATTATTATCAATATAACATGCATTATTACCCATATAATGGAGTTATTATCGCAAGAACTGTAATAATTATACTTATTACTTATATTATTCTCAATATAACATGCACTATTACCCATATTATGCAGTTATAATCGCTAGAACTATAATAAATATACTTAGTACTTTTATTGTCATCAATATAACATGCATTATTACCCATATTATGCAGTTATTATCGCTAGAACTGTAATAATTATCCTTATTACTTATATTATTATCAATATAACATGCATTATTACCCATATTATGCAGTTATTATAGCTAGAACTATAATAAATATACGTATTACTTTTATTATCATCAATATAACATGCATTATTACCCATATTATGCAGTTATTATCGATAGAACTATAATAAATATACTTATTACTTTTATTATTATCAATATAACATGCACTATTAGCCATATTTTACTATTATTATCGCTAGAACTGTAATAATTATACTTATTACTCCCAATATTATCAATATAACATGCATTATTACCCCTATAATGCAGTTATTATTGCTAGAACTGTAATAATTATACTTATTACTTATATTATTATCAATATAACATGCATTATTACCCATATTATGCAGTTATTATCGCTAGAACTATAATAAGTATACTTACTACTTTTATTATCATCAATATAACATGTATTATTACCCATATTATGCAGTTCTTATCGATAGAACTATAATAAATATACTTATTACTTTTATTATTATCAATATAACATGCACTATTAGCCATATTGTACTATTATTATCGCTAGAACTATAATAATTATACTTATTGCTGCCGATATTATCGATATAACATGCATTATTACCCCTATAATGCAGTTATTATCGCAAGAACTGTAATAATTATACTTATTACTTATATTATTATCAATATAACATGCATTATTACGCATATTATGCAGTTATAATCGCTAGAACTATAATAAATATACTTAGTACTTTTATTGTCATCAATATAACATGCATTATTACCCATATTATGCAGTTCTTATCGATAGAACTATAATAAATATACTTATTACTTTTATTATTATCAATATAACATGCACTATTAGCCATATTGTACTATTATTATCGCTAGAACTATAATAATTATACTTATTGCTGCCGATATTATCGATATAACATGCATTATTACCCCTATAATGCAGTTATTATCGCAAGAACTGTAATAATTATACTTATTACTTATATTATTATCAATATAACATGCATTATTACGCATATTATGCAGTTATAATCGCTAGAACTATAATAAATATACTTAGTACTTTTATTGTCATCAATATAACATGCATTATTACCCATATTATGCAGTTATTATCGATAGAACTATAATAAATATACTTATTACTTTTATTATTATCAATATAACATGCACTATTAGCCATATTGTACTATTATTATCGCTAGAACTATAATAATTGTACTTATTGCACCCGCTATTATCAATATAACATGCATTATTACCCATATAATGGAGTTATTATCGCTAGAACTGTAATAAATATACGTATTACTTTTATTATCATCAATATAACATGTATTATTACCCATATTATGCAGTTCTTATCGATAGAACTATAATAAATATACTTATTACTTTTATTATTATCAATATAACATGCACTATTAGCCATATTGTACTATTATTATCGCTAGAACTATAATAATTATACTTATTGCTCCCGATATTATCGATATAACATGCATTATTACCCCTATAATGCAGTTATTATCGCTAGACCTGTAATAATTATACTTATTACTTATATTATTATCAATATAACATGCATTATTACGCATATTATGCAGTTATAATCGCTAGAACTATAATAAATATACTTAGTACTTTTATTATCATCAATATAACATGCATTATTACCCATATTATGCAGTTATTATCGATAGAACTGTAATAAATATACTTATTACTTTTATTATTATCAATATAACATGCACTGTTAGCCATATTTTTCTATTATTATCGCTAGAACTATAATAATTATACTTATTGCTCCCGATATTATCGATATAACATGCATTATTACCCCTATAATGCAGTTATTATCGATAGAACTATAATAAATATACTTATTACTTTTATTATTATCAATATAACATGCACTATTAGCCATATTGTACTATTATTATCGCTAGAACTATAATAATTATACTTATTGCTCCCGATGTTATCGATATAACATGCATTATTACCCATATAATGCAGTTATTATCGCTAGAACTGTAATAATTATACTTATTACTTATATTATTAGCAATATAACGTGTATTATTACCCATATTATGCAGTTATTATCGCTAGAACTGTAATAATTGTACTTATTACTTATATTATTATCAATATAACATGCATTATTACCCATATAATGGAGTTATTATCGCTAGAACTGTAATAATTATACTTATTACTTATATTATTATCAATATAACATGCATTATTACCCATATAATGGAGTTATTATCGCTAGAACTGTAATAATTATACTTATTACTTATATTATTCTCAATATAACATGCACTATTACCCATATTATGCAGTTATAATCGCTAGAACTATAATGAATATACTTAGTACTTTTATTGTCATCAATATAACATGCATTATTACCCATATTATGCAGTTATTATCGCTAGAACTGTAATAATTATCCTTATTACTTATATTATCATCAATATAACATGTATTATTACCCATATTATGCAGTTCTTATCGATAGAACTATAATAAATATACTTATTACTTTTATTATTATCAATATAACATGCATTATTACGAATATTATGCAGTTATAATCGCTAGAACTATAATAAATATACTTAGTACTTTTATTGTCATCAATATAACATGCATTATTCCCCATATAATGCAGTTATTATCGCCAGAACTGTAATAATTATACTTATTACTTACATTATTAGCAATATAACGTGCATTATTACCCATATAATGGAGTTATTATCGCTAGAACTGTAATAATTATACTTATTACTTATATTATTCTCAATATAACATGCATTATTACCCATATTATGCAGTTATAATCGCTAGAACTATAATAAATATACTTACTACTTTTATTATTATCAATATAACATGCATTATTACCCATATTATGCAGTTATTATCGATAGAACTATAATAAATATACTTATTACTTTTATTATTACCAATATAACATGCACTCTTAGCCATATTTTACTATTATTATCGCTAGAACTATAATAATTATACTTATTACTCCCGATATTATCAATATAACATGCATTATTACCCATATAATGCAGTTATTATCGCTAGAACTGTAATAATTATACTTATTACTTACATTATTAGCAATATAACGTGCATTATTACCCATATAATGGAGTTATTATCGCTAGAACTGTAATAATTATACTTATTACTTATATTATTCTCAATATAACATGCACTATTACCCATATTATGCAGTTATAATCGCTAGAACTATAATAAATATACTTAGTACTTTTATTGTCATGAATATAACATGCATTATTACCCATATTATGCAGTTATTATCGCTAGAACTGTAATAATTATCCTTATTACTTATATTATTATCAATATAACATGCATTATTACCCATATTATGCAGTTATTATCGCTAGAACTATAATAAATATACGTATTACTTTTATTATCATCAATATAACATGCATTATTACCCATATTATGCAGTTATTATCGATAGAACTATAATAAATATACGTATTACTTTTATTATCATCAATATAACATGCATTATTACCCATATTATGCAGTTATTATCGATAGAACTGTAATAAATATACTTATTACTTTTATTATTATCAATATAACATGCACTATTAGCCATATTTTACTATTATTATCGCTAGAACTATAATAATTATACTTATTACTCCCGATATTATCAATATAACATGCATTATTACCCATATAATGGAGTTATTATCGCTAGAACTGTAATAATTATACTTATTACTTATATTATTCTCAATATAACATGCACTATTACCCATATTATGCAGTTATAATCGCTAGAACTATAATAAATATACTTAGTACTTTTATTGTCATCAATATAACATGCATTATTACCCATATTATGCAGTTATTATCGATAGAACTGTAATAAATATACTTATTACTTTTATTATTATCAATATAGCATGCACTATTAGCCATATTTTACTATTATTATCGCTAGAACTATAATAATTATACTTATTACTCCCAATATTATCAATATAGCATGCATTATTACCCCTATAATGCAGTTATTATCGCTAGAACTGTAATAATTATACTTATTACTTATATTATTATCAATATAACATGCATTATTACGCATATTATGCAGTTATAATCGCTAGAACTATAGTAAATATACTTAGTACTTTTATTGTCATCAATATAACATGCATTATTACCCATATTATGCAGTTATTATCGATAGAACTATAATAAATATACTTATTACTTTTATTATTATCAATATAACATGCACTATTAGCCATATTGTACTATTATTATCGCTAGAACTATAATAATTATACTTATTGCTCCCGATGTTATCGATATAACATGCATTATTACCCATATAATGCAGTTATTATCGCTAGAACTGTAATAATTATACTTATTACTTATATTATTAGCAATATAACGTGTATTATTACCCATATTATGCAGTTATTATCGCTAGAACTGTAATAATTATACTTATTACTTATATTATTATCAATATAACATGCATTATTACCCATATAATGGAGTTATTATCGCTAGAACTGTAATAATTATACTTATTACTTATATTATTATCAATATAACATGCATTATTACCCATATAATGGAGTTATTATCGCTAGAACTGTAATAATTATACTTATTACTTATATTATTCTCAATATAACATGCACTATTACCCATATTATGCAGTTATAATCGCTAGAACTATAATAAATATACTTAGTACTTTTATTGTCATCAATATAACATGCATTATTACCCATATTATGCAGTTATTATCGCTAGAACTGTAATAATTATCCTTATTACTTATATTATTATCAATATAACATGCATTATTACCCATATTATGCAGTTATTATAGCTAGAACTATAATAAATATACGTATTACTTTTATTATCATCAATATAACATGCATTATTACCCATATTATGCAGTTATTATCGATAGAACTATAATAAATATACTTATTACTTTTATTATTATCAATATAACATGCACTATTAGCCATATTTTACTATTATTATCGCTAGAACTGTAATAATTATACTTATTACTCCCAATATTATCAATATAACATGCATTATTACCCCTATAATGCAGTTATTATTGCTAGAACTGTAATAATTATACTTATTACTTATATTATTATCAATATAACATGCATTATTACCCATATTATGCAGTTATTATCGCTAGAACTATAATAAGTATACTTACTACTTTTATTATCATCAATATAACATGTATTATTACCCATATTATGCAGTTCTTATCGATAGAACTATAATAAATATACTTATTACTTTTATTATTATCAATATAACATGCACTATTAGCCATATTGTACTATTATTATCGCTAGAACTATAATAATTATACTTATTGCTGCCGATATTATCGATATAACATGCATTATTACCCCTATAATGCAGTTATTATCGCAAGAACTGTAATAATTATACTTATTACTTATATTATTATCAATATAACATGCATTATTACGCATATTATGCAGTTATAATCGCTAGAACTATAATAAATATACTTAGTACTTTTATTGTCATCAATATAACATGCATTATTACCCATATTATGCAGTTATTATCGATAGAACTATAATAAATATACTTATTACTTTTATTATTATCAATATAACATGCACTATTAGCCATATTGTACTATTATTATCGCTAGAACTATAATAATTGTACTTATTGCACCCGCTATTATCAATATAACATGCATTATTACCCATATAATGGAGTTATTATCGCTAGAACTGTAATAAATATACGTATTACTTTTATTATCATCAATATAACATGTATTATTACCCATATTATGCAGTTCTTATCGATAGAACTATAATAAATATACTTATTACTTTTATTATTATCAATATAACATGCACTATTAGCCATATTGTACTATTATTATCGCTAGAACTATAATAATTATACTTATTGCTCCCGATATTATCGATATAACATGCATTATTACCCCTATAATGCAGTTATTATCGCTAGACCTGTAATAATTATACTTATTACTTATATTATTATCAATATAACATGCATTATTACGCATATTATGCAGTTATAATCGCTAGAACTATAATAAATATACGTATTACTTTTATTATCATCAATATAACATGCATTATTACCCATATTATGCAGTTATTATCGATAGAACTGTAATAAATATACTTATTACTTTTATTATTATCAATATAACATG
>CAUYWW010000203.1:349200-548200 GCA_963576845.1 Megachile leachella | reverse complement strand
GATGATAATAAAAGTAATAAGTATATTCATTATATTCCTATCGATAATAACTGCATAATATGGGTAATAATGCATGTTATATTGATGATAATTAAAGTACTAAGTATATTTATTATAGTTCTAGCGATCATAACTGCATAATATGCCTAATAATGCATGTTATATTGATAATAATATAAGTAATAAGTATAATTATTACAGTTCTAGCGATAATAACTGCATTATATGGATAATAATGCATGTTATATTGATAATATCGGGAGTAATAAGTATAATTATTATAGTTCTAGCGATAATAATAGTATAATATGGGTAATAGTGCATGTTCTATTGATATTAATAAAAGTAATAAGTATATTTATTATAGTCCTATCGATAATAACTGCATAATATGGGTAATAATGCATGTTATATTGATGATAATAAAAGTAATAAGTATATTCATTATATTCCTATCGATAATAACTGCATAATATGGGTAATAATGCATGTTATATTGATGATAATAAAAGTAGTAAGTATATTTATTATAGTTCTAGCGGTTATAACTGCATAATATGGGTAATAATGCATGTTATATTGATGATAATTAAAGTACTAAGTATAATTATTACAGTTCTAGCGATAATAACTGCATTATATGGGTAATAATGCATGTTATATTGATAATAATATAAGTAATAAGTATGATTATTACAGTTCTAGCGATAATAACTGCATTATATGGGTAATAATGCATGTTATATTGATAATATCGGGAGTAATAAGTATATTTATTATAGTTCTAGCGATAATAATAGTAAAATATGGCTAATAGTGCTGGTTGTATTGATAATAATAAAAGTAATATGTATATTTATTATAGTTCTAGCGATAATAACTGCATAATATGGGTAATAATGCATGTTATATTGATGATAATTAAAGTACTAAGTATATTTATTATAGTTCTAGCGATCATAACTGCATAATATGCGTAATAATGCATGTTATATTGATAATAATATAAGTAATAAGTATAATTATTACAGTTCTAGCGATAATAACTGCATTATATGGATAATAATGCATGTTATATTGATAATATCGGGAGTAATAAGTATAATTATTATAGTTCTAGCGATAATAATAGTATAATATGGGTAACAGTGCATGTTCTATTGATATTAATAAAAGTAATAAGTATATTTATTATAGTCCTATCGATAATAACTGCATAATATGGGTAATAATGCATGTTATATTGATGATAATAAAAGTAATAAGTATATTCATTATATTCCTATCGATAATAACTGCATAATATGGGTAATAATGCATGTTATATTGATGATAATAAAAGTAGTAAGTATATTTATTATAGTTCTAGCGGTTATAACTGCATAATATGGGTAATAATGCATGTTATATTGAGAATAATATAAGTAATAAGTATAATTATTACAGTTCTAGCGATAATAACTGCATTATATGGGTAATAATGCATGTTATATTGATAATATTGGGAGTAATAAGTATAATTATTGTAGTTCTAGCGATAATAATAGTAAAATATGGCTAATAGTGCATGTTATATTGATAATAATAAAAGTAATAAGTATATTTATTACAGTTCTATCGATAATAACTGCATAATATGGGTAATAATGCATGTTATATTGATGATAATAAAAGTAATACGTATATTTATTATAGTTCTAGCGATAATAAGTGCATAATATGGGTAATAATGCATGTTATATTGATAATAATATAAGTAATAAGTATAATTATTACAGTTCTAGCGATAATAACTCCATTATATGGGTAATAATGCATGTTATATTGATAATAATATAAGTAATAAGTATAATTATTACAGTTCTAGCGATAATAACTGCATAATATGTTTAATAATGCACGTTATATTGCTAATAATATAAGTAATAAGTATAATTATTACAGTTCTAGCGATAATAACTGCATTATATGGGTAATAATGCATGTTATATTGATAATAACGGGAGTAATAAGTATAATTATTATAGTTCTAGCGATAATAATAGAATAATATGGCTAATAGTGCATGTTCCATTGATAATGATAAAAGCAATAAGTATATTTATTATAGTTCTATCGATAATAACTGCATAATATGGGTAATAATGCATGTTATATTGATGATAATAAAAGTAGTAAGTATATTTATTATAGTTCTAGCGATCATAACTGCATAATATGCGTAATAATGCATGTTATATTGATAATAATATAAGTAATAAGTATAATTAATAAAATTCTAGCGATAGTAACTGCATTATATGGGTAATAATGCATGTTATATTGATAATATCGGGAGTAATAAGTATAATTATTATAGTTCTAGCGATAATAATAGTATAATATGGCTAATAGTGCATGTTCTATTGATAATAATAAAAGTAATAAGTATATTTATTATACTTCTGTCGATAATAACTGCATTATATGGGTGATAATGCATGTTATATTGATAATAATGTAAGTAATAAGTATAATTATTACAGCTCTAGCGATAATAACTCCATTATATAGGTAATAATGCATGTTATATTGATAATATTATAAGCAATAAGTATAATCATTACAGTTCTAGCGATAACAACTCCATTATATGGGTAATAATGCATGTTATATTGATAATAATATAAGTAATAAGTATAATTATTACAGTTCTAGCGATAATAACTGCATAATATGGGTAATAATGCACGTTATATTGCTAATAATATAAGTAATAAGTATAATTATTACAGTTCTAGCGATAATAACTGCATAATATGGGTAATAATGCATGTTATATTGATGATAATAAAAGTAGTAAGTATATTTATTATAGTTCTAGCGATAATAACTCCATTATATGGGTAATAATGCATGTTATATTGAGAATAATATAAGTAATAAGTATAATTATTACAGTTCTAGCGATAATAACTGCATTATTTGGGTTATAATGCACGTTATATTGCTAATAATAAAAGTAATAAATATATTTATTACAGTTCTATAGATAATAACTGCATAATATGGGTAATAATGCATGTTATATTGATGATAATAAAAGTAATACGTATATTTATTATAGTTCTAGCGATAATAAGTGCATAATATGGGTAATAGTGCATGTTATATTGCTAATAATATAAGTAATAAGTATAATTATTACAGTTCTAGCGATAATAACTGCATTATATTGGTAATAATGCATGTTATATTGATAATATCGGGAGTAATAAGTATATTTATTATAGTTCTAGCGATAATAATAGTGCAACATGGCTAATAGTGCTGGTTGTATTGATAATAATAAAAGTAATATGTATATTTATTATAGTTCTAGCGATACTAACTGCATAATATGGGTAATAATGCACGTTATATTGCTAATAATATAAGTAATAAGTATAATTATTACAGTTCTAGCGATAATAACTGCATAATATAGGTAATAATGCACGTTATATTGCTAATAATATCAGTAATAAGTATAATTATTACAGTTCTAGCGATAATAACTGCATTATATGGATAATAATGCATGTTATATTGATAATATCGGGAGTAATAAGTATAATTATTATAGTTCTAGCGATAATAATAGTATAATATGGGTAATAGTGCATGTTCTATTGATATTAATAAAAGTAATAAGTATATTTATTATAGTCCTATCGATAATAACTGCATAATATGGGTAATAATGCATGTTATATTGATGATAATAAAAGTAGTAAGTATATTTATTATAGTTCTAGCGGTTATAACTGCATAATATGGGTAATAATGCATGTTATATTGATAATAATATGAGTAATAAGTATAATTATTACAGTTCTAGCGATAATAACTGCATAATATGTTTAATAATGCACGTTATATTGCTGATAATATAAGTAATAAGTATAATTAATACAGTTCTAGCGATAATAACTGCATTATATGGGTAATAATGCATGTTATATTGATAATAATATAAGTAATAAGTATAATTATTACAATTCTAGCGATAGTAACTGCATTATATGGGTAATAATGCATGTTATATTGATAATATCGGGAGTAATAAGTATAATTATTATAGTTCTCGCGATAATAATAGTAAAATATGGCTAATAGTGCATGTTATATTGATAATAATAAAAGTAATAAGTATATTCATTATATTCCTATCGATAATAACTGCATAATATGGGTAATAATGCATGTTATATTGATAATATCGGGAGTAATAAGTATAATTATTATAGTTCTAGCGATAATAACTCCATTATATGGGTAATAATGCGTGTTATATTTAGAATAATATAAGTAATAAGTATAATTATTACAGTTCTAGCGATAATAACTGCATTATTTGGGTAATAATGCACGTTATATTGCTAATAATATAAGTAATAAGTATGATTATTACAGTTCTAGCGATAATAACTGCATTATATGGGTAATAATGCATGTTATATTGATAATATCGGGAGTAATAAGTATATTTATTATAGTTCTAGCGATAATAATAGTAAAATATGGCTAATAGTGCATGTTATGTTGATAATAATAGGAGTAATAAGTATATTTATTACAGTTCTATCGATAATAACTGCACAATATGGGTAATAATGCATGTTATATTGATGATAATAAAAGTAATACGTATATTTATTATCGTTCTAGCGATAATAAGTGCATAATATGGGTAATAGTGCATGATATATTGCTAATAATATAAGTAATAAGTATAATTATTACAGTTCTAGCGATAGTAACTGCATTATATGGGTAATAATGCATGTTATATTGATAATATCGGGAGTAATAAGTATAATTATTATAGTTCTAGTGATAATAATAGTATAATATGGCTAATAGTGCATGTTCTATTGATAATAATAAAAGTAATAAGTATATTTATTATAGTCCTATCGATAATAACTGCATAATATAGGTAATAATGCATGTTATATTGATGATAATAAAAGTAGTAAGTATATTTATTATAGTTCTACCGGTTATAACTGCATAATATGGGTAATAATGCATGTTATATTGATAATAATATAAGTAATAAGTATAATTACTACAGTTCTAGCGATAATAACTCCATTATATGGGTAATAATGCATGCTATATTGATAATAATATAAGTAATAAGTATAATTATTACAGTTCTAGCGATAATAACTGCATAATATGGGTAATAATACACGTTATATTGCTAATAATATAAGTAATAAGTATAGTTATTACAGTTCTAGCGATAATAACTGCATTATATGGGTAATAATGCATGTTATATTGATAATATCGGGAGTAATAAGTATATTTATTATAGTTCTATCGATAATAACTGCATAACATGGGTAATAATGCATGTTATATTGATGATAATGAAAGTAGTAAGTATATTTATTACAGTTCTAGCGATAATAACTGCATAATATGTTTAATAATGCACGTTATATTGCTAATAATATAAGTAATAAGTATAATTATTACAGTTCTAGCGATAATATCTGCATTATATGGGTAATAATGCATGTTATATTGATAATAACGGGAGTAATAAGTATAATTATTATAGTTCTAGCGATAATAATAGTATAATATGGCTAATAGTGCATGTTCCATTGATAATGATAAAAGCAATAAGTATATTTATTATAGTTCTATCGATAATAACTGCATAATATGGGTAATAATGCATGTTATATTGATGATAATAAAAGTAGTAAGTATATTTATTATAGTTCTAGCGATAATAACTCCATTATATGGGTAATAATGCATGTTATATTGAGAATAATATAAGTAATAAGTATAATTATTACAGTTCTAGCGATAATAACTGCATTATTTGGGTAATAATGCGTGTTATATTTAGAATAATATAAGTAATAAGTATAATTATTACAGTTCTAGCGATAATAACTGCATTATATGGGTAATAATGCATGTTATACTGATAATATCGGGAGTAATAAGTATATTTATTATAGTTCTAGCGATAATAATAGTAAAATATGGCTAATAGTGCATGTTATATTGATAATAATAAAAGTAATAAATATATTTATTAGAAGTTCTATCGATAATAGCTGCATAATATGGGTAATAATGCATGTTATATTGATGATAATAAAAGTAGTAAGTATATTTATTATAGTTCTAGCGATAATAACTCCATTATATGGGTAATAATGCGTGTTATATTTAGAATAATATAAGTAATAAGTATAATTATTACAGTTCTAGCGATAATAACTGCATTATTTGGGTAATAATGCACGTTATATTGCTAATAATATAAGTAATAAGTATGATTATTACAGTTCTAGCGATAATAACTGCATTATATGGGTAATAATGCATGTTATATTGATAATATCGGGAGTAATAGGTATAATTATTATAGTTCTAGCGATAATAATAGAATAATATGGCTAATAGTGCATGTTCCATTGATAATGATAAAAGCAATAAGTATATTTATTATAGTTCTATCGATAATAACTGCATAATATGGGTAATAATGCATGTTATATTGATGATAATTAAAGTACTAAGTATATTTATTATAGTTCTAGCGATCATAACTGCATAATATGCGTAATAATGCATGTTATATTGATAATAATATAAGTAATAAGTATAATTAATACAATTCTAGCGATAGTAACTGCATTATATGGGTAATAATGCATGTTACATTGATAATATCGGGAGTAATAAGTATAATTATTATAGTTCTAGCGATAATAATAGTATAATATGGCTAATAGTGCATGTTCTATTGATAATAATAAAAGTAATAAGTATATTTATTATAGTCCTATCGATAATAACTGCATAATATAGGTAAAAATGCATGTTATATTGATGATAATAAAAGTAGTAAGTATATTTATTACAGTTCTAGCGGTTATAACTGCATAATATGGGTAATAATGCATGTTATATTGATAATAATATAAGTAATAAGTATAATTATTACAGTTCTAGCGATAATAACTCCATTATATGGGTAATAATGCATGTTATATTGATAATAGTATAAGTAATGAGTATAATTATTACAGTTCTGGCGATAATAACTGCATTATATGGGTAATAATGCACGTTATATTGCTAATAATATAAGTAATAAGTATAATTATTACAGTTCTAGCGATAATAACTGCATTATATGGGTAATAATGCATGTTATATTGATAATAATCAAAGTAATAAGTATATTTATTATAGTTCTATCGATAATAACTGCATAATATGGGTAATAATGCATGTTATATTGATGATAATGAAAACAGTAAGTATATTTATTACAGTTCTAGCGATAATAACTGCATTATATGCGTAGTAATGCATGTTATATTGATAATATCGGGAGTAATAAGTATAATTATTATAGTTCTAGCGATAATACTAGCACAATATGGCTAATAATGCATGTTATATTGATAATAATAAAAGTAATCAGTATATTTATTACAGTTCTATCGATAATAACTGCATAATATGGGTAATAATGCATGTTATATTGATGATAATGAAAGTTGTAAGTATATTTATTACTGTTCCAGCGATAATAACTGCATTATATGCGTAATAATGCATGATATATTGATAATATCGGGAGTAATAAGTATAATTATTATAGTTCTAGCGATGATAATCGTAAAATATGGGTAATAGTGCATGTTATATTGATAATAATATAAGTAATAAGTATAATTATTACAGTTCTAGCGATGATAACTGCATTATATGGGTCATAATGCTTGTTATATTGATAATATTGGGAGTAATAAGTATAATTATTATAGTTCTAGTGATAATAATAGTATAATATGGCTAATAGTGCATGTTCTATTGATAATAATAAAAGTAATAAGTATATTTATTATAGTCCTATCGATAATAACTGCATAATATAGGTAATAATGCATGTTATATTGATGATAATAAAAGTAGTAAGTATATTTATTATAGTTCTAGCGATAATAACTGCATAATATGGGTAATAATGCATGTTATATTGATGATAATAAAAGTAATAAGTATATTTATTATAGTTCTAGCGACTATAACTGCATAATATGGGTAATAATGCATGTTATATTGAGAATAATATAAGTAATGAGTATAATTATTACAGTTCTAGCGATAATCACTGCATTATATGGGTAATAATGCACGTGATATTGCTAATAATATAAGTAATAAGTATAATTATTACAGCTCTAGCGATAATAACTGCATTATATGGGTAATAATGCATGTTATATTGATAATAATATAAGTAATAAGTATAATTATTACAGTTCTAGCGATAATAACTGCATAATAGGGGTAATAATGCACGTTATATTGATAATATCGGGAGTAATAAGTATAATTATTATAGTTCTAGCGATAATACTAGCACAATATGGCTAATAATGCATGTTATATTGATAATATCGGGAGTAATAAGTATAATTATTATAGTTCTAGCGATAATAATAGTATAATATGGCTAATAGTGCATGTTCTATTGATAATAATAAAAGTAATAAGTATATTTATTATACTTCTGTCGATAATAACTGCATTATATGGGTGATAATGCATGTTATATTGATAATAATGTAAGTAATAAGTATAATTATTACAGCTCTAGCGATAATAACTCCATTATATAGGTAATAATGCATGTTATATTGATAATATTATAAGCAATAAGTATAATCATTACAGTTCTAGCGATAACAACTCCATTATATGGGTAATAATGCATGTTATATTGATAATAATATAAGTAATAAGTATAATTATTACAGTTCTAGCGATAATAACTGCATAATATGGGTAATAATGCACGTTATATTGCTAATAATATAAGTAATAAGTATAATTATTACAGTTCTAGCGATAATAACTGCATAATATGGGTAATAATGCATGTTATATTGATGATAATAAAAGTAGTAAGTATATTTATTATAGTTCTAGCGATAATAACTCCATTATATGGGTAATAATGCATGTTATATTGAGAATAATATAAGTAATAAGTATAATTATTACAGTTCTAGCGATAATAACTGCATTATTTGGGTTATAATGCACGTTATATTGCTAATAATAAAAGTAATAAATATATTTATTACAGTTCTATAGATAATAACTGCATAATATGGGTAATAATGCATGTTATATTGATGATAATAAAAGTAATACGTATATTTATTATAGTTCTAGCGATAATAAGTGCATAATATGGGTAATAGTGCATGTTATATTGCTAATAATATAAGTAATAAGTATAATTATTACAGTTCTAGCGATAATAACTGCATTATATTGGTAATAATGCATGTTATATTGATAATATCGGGAGTAATAAGTATATTTATTATAGTTCTAGCGATAATAATAGTGCAACATGGCTAATAGTGCTGGTTGTATTGATAATAATAAAAGTAATATGTATATTTATTATAGTTCTAGCGATACTAACTGCATAATATGGGTAATAATGCACGTTATATTGCTAATAATATAAGTAATAAGTATAATTATTACAGTTCTAGCGATAATAACTGCATAATATAGGTAATAATGCACGTTATATTGCTAATAATATCAGTAATAAGTATAATTATTACAGTTCTAGCGATAATAACTGCATTATATGGATAATAATGCATGTTATATTGATAATATCGGGAGTAATAAGTATAATTATTATAGTTCTAGCGATAATAATAGTATAATATGGGTAATAGTGCATGTTCTATTGATATTAATAAAAGTAATAAGTATATTTATTATAGTCCTATCGATAATAACTGCATAATATGGGTAATAATGCATGTTATATTGATGATAATAAAAGTAGTAAGTATATTTATTATAGTTCTAGCGGTTATAACTGCATAATATGGGTAATAATGCATGTTATATTGATAATAATATGAGTAATAAGTATAATTATTACAGTTCTAGCGATAATAACTCCATTATATGGGTAATAATGCATGTTATATTGATAATAATATAAGTAATAAGTATAATTATTACAGTTCTAGCGATAATAACTGCATAATATGTTTAATAATGCACGTTATATTGCTGATAATATAAGTAATAAGTATAATTATTACAGTTCTAGCGATAATAACTGCATTATATGGGTAATAATGCATGTTATATTGATAATAATATAAGTAATAAGTATAATTATTACAATTCTAGCGATAGTAACTGCATTATATGGGTAATAATGCATGTTATATTGATAATATCGGGAGTAATAAGTATAATTATTATAGTTCTCGCGATAATAATAGTAAAATATGGCTAATAGTGCATGTTATATTGATAATAATAAAAGTAATAAGTATATTCATTATATTCCTATCGATAATAACTGCATAATATGGGTAATAATGCATGTTATATTGATAATATCGGGAGTAATAAGTATAATTATTATAGTTCTAGCGATAATAACTCCATTATATGGGTAATAATGCGTGTTATATTTAGAATAATATAAGTAATAAGTATGATTATTACAGTTCTAGCGATAATAACTGCATTATTTGGGTAATAATGCACGTTATATTGCTAATAATATAAGTAATAAGTATGATTATTACAGTTCTAGCGATAATAACTGCATTATATGGGTAATAATGCATGTTATATTGATAATATCGGGAGTAATAAGTATATTTATTATAGTTCTAGCGATAATAATAGTAAAATATGGCTAATAGTGCATGTTATGTTGATAATAATAGGAGTAATAAGTATATTTATTACAGTTCTATCGATAATAACTGCACAATATGGGTAATAATGCATGTTATATTGATGATAATAAAAGTAATACGTATATTTATTATCGTTCTAGCGATAATAAGTGCATAATATGGGTAATAGTGCATGATATATTGCTAATAATATAAGTAATAAGTATAATTATTACAGTTCTAGCGATAGTAACTGCATTATATGGGTAATAATGCATGTTATATTGATAATATCGGGAGTAATAAGTATAATTATTATAGTTCTAGTGATAATAATAGTATAATATGGCTAATAGTGCATGTTCTATTGATAATAATAAAAGTAATAAGTATATTTATTATAGTCCTATCGATAATAACTGCATAATATAGGTAATAATGCATGTTATATTGATGATAATAAAAGTAGTAAGTATATTTATTATAGTTCTACCGGTTATAACTGCATAATATGGGTAATAATGCATGTTATATTGATAATAATATAAGTAATAAGTATAATTACTACAGTTCTAGCGATAATAACTCCATTATATGGGTAATAATGCATGTTATATTGATAATAATATAAGTAATAAGTATAATTATTACAGTTCTAGCGATAATAACTGCATAATATGGGTAATAATACACGTTATATTGCTAATAATATAAGTAATAAGTATAGTTATTACAGTTCTAGCGATAATAACTGCATTATATGGGTAATAATGCATGTTATATTGATAATATCGGGAGTAATAAGTATATTTATTATAGTTCTATCGATAATAACTGCATAACATGGGTAATAATGCATGTTATATTGATGATAATGAAAGTAGTAAGTATATTTATTACAGTTCTAGCGATAATAACTGCATAATATGTTTAATAATGCACGTTATATTGCTAATAATATAAGTAATAAGTATAATTATTACAGTTCTAGCGATAATATCTGCATTATATGGGTAATAATGCATGTTATATTGATAATAACGGGAGTAATAAGTATAATTATTATAGTTCTAGCGATAATAATAGTATAATATGGCTAATAGTGCATGTTCCATTGATAATGATAAAAGCAATAAGTATATTTATTATAGTTCTATCGATAATAACTGCATAATATGGGTAATAATGCATGTTATATTGATGATAATAAAAGTAGTAAGTATATTTATTATAGTTCTAGCGATAATAACTCCATTATATGGGTAATAATGCATGTTATATTGAGAATAATATAAGTAATAAGTATAATTATTACAGTTCTAGCGATAATAACTGCATTATTTGGGTAATAATGCGTGTTATATTTAGAATAATATAAGTAATAAGTATAATTATTACAGTTCTAGCGATAATAACTGCATTATATGGGTAATAATGCATGTTATACTGATAATATCGGGAGTAATAAGTATATTTATTATAGTTCTAGCGATAATAATAGTAAAATATGGCTAATAGTGCATGTTATATTGATAATAATAAAAGTAATAAATATATTTATTAGAAGTTCTATCGATAATAGCTGCATAATATGGGTAATAATGCATGTTATATTGATGATAATAAAAGTAGTAAGTATATTTATTATAGTTCTAGCGATAATAACTCCATTATATGGGTAATAATGCGTGTTATATTTAGAATAATATAAGTAATAAGTATAATTATTACAGTTCTAGCGATAATAACTGCATTATTTGGGTAATAATGCACGTTATATTGCTAATAATATAAGTAATAAGTATGATTATTACAGTTCTAGCGATAATAACTGCATTATATGGGTAATAATGCATGTTATATTGATAATATCGGGAGTAATAAGTATATTTATTATAGTTCTAGCGATAATAATAGTAAAATATGGCTAATAGTGCTGGTTGTATTGATAATAATAAAAGTAATATGTATATTTATTATAGTTCTAGCGATAATAACTGCATAATATGGGTAATAATGCATGTTATATTGATGAAAATAAGAGTAGTAAGTATATTTATTATAGTTCTAGCGATAATAACTCCATTATATGGGTAATAATGCGTGTTATATTTAGAATAATATAAGTAATAAGTATAATTATTACAGTTCTAGCGATAATAACTGCATTATTTGGGTAATAATGCACGTTATATTGCTAATAATATAAGTAATAAGTATGATTATTACAGTTCTAGCGATAATAACTGCATTACATGGGTAATAATGCATGTTATATTGATAATATCGGGAGTAATAAGTATATTTATTATAGTTCTATCGATAATAACTGCATAACATGGGTAATAATGCATGTTATATTGATAATAACGGGAGTAATAAGTATAATTATTATAGTTCTAGCGATAATAATAGTATAATATGGCTAATAGTGCATGTTCCATTGATAATGATAAAAGCAATAAGTATATTTATTATAGTTCTATCGATAATAACTGCATAATATGGGTAATAATGCATGTTATATTGATGATAATAAAAGTAGTAAGTATATTTATTATAGTTCTAGCGATAATAACTCCATTATATGGGTAATAATGCATGTTATATTGAGAATAATATAAGTAATAAGTATAATTATTACAGTTCTAGCGATAATAACTGCATTATTTGGGTAATAATGCGTGTTATATTTAGAATAATATAAGTAATAAGTATAATTATTACAGTTCTAGCGATAATAACTGCATTATATGGGTAATAATGCATGTTATATTGATAATATCGGGAGTAATAAGTATATTTATTATAGTTCTAGCGATAATAATAGTAAAATATGGCTAATAGTGCATGTTATATTGATAATAATAAAAGTAATAAATATATTTATTAGAAGTTCTATCGATAATAGCTGCATAATATGGGTAATAATGCATGTTATATTGATGATAATAAAAGTAGTAAGTATATTTATTATAGTTCTAGCGATAATAACTCCATTATATGGGTAATAATGCGTGTTATATTTAGAATAATATAAGTAATAAGTATAATTATTACAGTTCTAGCGATAATAACTGCATTATTTGGGTAATAATGCACGTTATATTGCTAATAATATAAGTAATAAGTATGATTATTACAGTTCTAGCGATAATAACTGCATTATATGGGTAATAATGCATGTTATATTGATAATATCGGGAGTAATAGGTATAATTATTATAGTTCTAGCGATAATAATAGAATAATATGGCTAATAGTGCATGTTCCATTGATAATGATAAAAGCAATAAGTATATTTATTATAGTTCTATCGATAATAACTGCATAATATGGGTAATAATGCATGTTATATTGATGATAATTAAAGTACTAAGTATATTTATTATAGTTCTAGCGATCATAACTGCATAATATGCGTAATAATGCATGTTATATTGATAATAATATAAGTAATAAGTATAATTAATACAATTCTAGCGATAGTAACTGCATTATATGGGTAATAATGCATGTTACATTGATAATATCGGGAGTAATAAGTATAATTATTATAGTTCTAGCGATAATAATAGTATAATATGGCTAATAGTGCATGTTCTATTGATAATAATAAAAGTAATAAGTATATTTATTATAGTCCTATCGATAATAACTGCATAATATAGGTAAAAATGCATGTTATATTGATGATAATAAAAGTAGTAAGTATATTTATTACAGTTCTAGCGGTTATAACTGCATAATATGGGTAATAATGCATGTTATATTGATAATAATATAAGTAATAAGTATAATTATTACAGTTCTAGCGATAATAACTCCATTATATGGGTAATAATGCATGTTATATTGATAATAGTATAAGTAATGAGTATAATTATTACAGTTCTGGCGATAATAACTGCATTATATGGGTAATAATGCACGTTATATTGCTAATAATATAAGTAATAAGTATAATTATTACAGTTCTAGCGATAATAACTGCATTATATGGGTAATAATGCATGTTATATTGATAATAATCAAAGTAATAAGTATATTTATTATAGTTCTATCGATAATAACTGCATAATATGGGTAATAATGCATGTTATATTGATGATAATGAAAACAGTAAGTATATTTATTACAGTTCTAGCGATAATAACTGCATTATATGCGTAGTAATGCATGTTATATTGATAATATCGGGAGTAATAAGTATAATTATTATAGTTCTAGCGATAATACTAGCACAATATGGCTAATAATGCATGTTATATTGATAATAATAAAAGTAATCAGTATATTTATTACAGTTCTATCGATAATAACTGCATAATATGGGTAATAATGCATGTTATATTGATGATAATGAAAGTTGTAAGTATATTTATTACTGTTCCAGCGATAATAACTGCATTATATGCGTAATAATGCATGATATATTGATAATATCGGGAGTAATAAGTATAATTATTATAGTTCTAGCGATGATAATCGTAAAATATGGGTAATAGTGCATGTTATATTGATAATAATATAAGTAATAAGTATAATTATTACAGTTCTAGCGATGATAACTGCATTATATGGGTCATAATGCTTGTTATATTGATAATATTGGGAGTAATAAGTATAATTATTATAGTCCCAGCGATAGTAATAGTAAAATATGGCTAATAGTGCATGTTCTATTGATAATAATAAAAGTAATAAGTATATTTATTACAGTTCTATCGATAATAACTGCATAAAATGGGTAATAATGCATGTTATATTGATGATAATAAAAGTAGTAAGTATATTTATTATAGTTCTAGCGATAATAACTGCATAATATGGGTAATAATGCATGTTATATTGATGATAATAAAAGTAATAAGTATATTTATTATAGTTCTAGCGACTATAACTGCATAATATGGGTAATAATGCATGTTATATTGAGAATAATATAAGTAATGAGTATAATTATTACAGTTCTAGCGATAATCACTGCATTATATGGGTAATAATGCACGTGATATTGCTAATAATATAAGTAATAAGTATAATTATTACAGCTCTAGCGATAATAACTGCATTATATGGGTAATAATGCATGTTATATTGATAATAATATAAGTAATAAGTATAATTATTACAGTTCTAGCGATAATAACTGCATAATAGGGGTAATAATGCACGTTATATTGATAATATCGGGAGTAATAAGTATAATTATTATAGTTCTAGCGATAATACTAGCACAATATGGCTAATAATGCATGTTATATTGATAATATCGGGAGTAATAAGTATAATTATTATAGTTCTAGCGATAATAATAGTACAATATGGATAATAGTGCATGTTATATTGATAATAATAAAAGTAATCAGTATATTTATTACAGTTCTATCGATAATAACTGCATAATATGGGTAATAATGCATGTTATATTGATGATAATGACAGTTGTAAGTATATTTATTACTGTTCTAGCGATAATAACTGCATTATATGCGTAATAATGCATGTTATATTGATAATATTGGGAGTAATAAGTATAATTATTATAGTTCTAGCAATGATAATCGTAAAATATGGGTAATAGTGCATGTTATATTGATAATAATATATGTAATAAGTATAATTATTACAGTTCTAGCGATGATAACTGCATTATATGGGTCATAATGCATGTTATATTGATAATATTGGGAGTAATAAGTATAATTATTATAGTCCCAGCGATAGTAATAGTAAAATATGGCTAATAGTGCATGTTCTATTGATAATAATAAAAGTAATAAGTATATTTATTACAGTTCTATCGATAATAACTGCATAATATGGGTAATGATGCATGTTATATTGATGATAATAAAAGTAATACCTATATTTATTATAGTTCTAGCGATAATAACTGCATAATATGGGTAATAATGCATGTTATATTGATAATAATATAAATAATAAGTATAATTATTACAGTTCTGGCGATAATAACTGCATTATATGGGTAATAATGCATGTTATATTGATAATAATATAAGTAATAAGTATAATTATTACAGTTCTGGCGATAATAACTGCATTATATGGGTAATAATGCACGATATTGCCAATAATATAAGTAATAAGTATAATTATTACAGTTCTAGCGATAATAACTGCATTATATGCGTAATAATGCATGTTATATTGATAATATCGGGAGTAATAAGTATATTTATTATAGTTCTAGCGATAATAATAGTAAAATATGGCTAATAGTGCATGTTATGTTGATAATAATAAGAGTAATAAGTATATTTATTACAGTTCTATCGATAATAACTGCATAATATGGGTAATAATGCATGTTATATTGATGATAATAAAAGTAATACGTATATTTATTATAGTTCTAGTGATAATAAGTGCATAATATGGGTAATAGTGCATGTTATATTGCCAATAATATAAGTAATAAGTATAATTATTACAGTTCTAGCGATAATAACTGCATTATATTGGTAATAATGCATGTTATATTGATAATATCGGGAGTAATAAGTATATTTATAATAGTTCTAGCGATAATAATAGTACAATATGGCTAATAGTGCTGGTTGTATTGATAATAATAAAAGTAATATGTATATTTATTATAATTCTAGCGATAATAACTGCATAATATGGGTAATAATGCATGTTATATTGATGATAATTAAAGTACTAAGTATATTTATTATAGTTCTAGCGATCATAACTGCATAATATGGGTAATAATGCATGTTATATTGATAATAATATAAGTAATAAGTATAATTATTACAGTTCTAGCGATAATAACTCCATTATATGGGTAATACTTCATGTTATATTGATAATAATATAAGTAATAAGTATAATTATTACAGTTCCAGCGATAATAACTGCATAATATGGGTAATAATGCACGTTATATTGCTAATAATATAAGTAATACGTATAGTTATTACAGTTCTAGCGATAATAACTGCAGTATATGCATAATAATGCATGTTATATTGATAATATCGGGAGTAAAAAGTATAATCATTATAGTTCTAGCGATAATAACTGCATTATATGGATAATAATGCATATTATATTGATAATATCGGGAGTAACAAGTATAATTATTATAGTTCTAGCGATAATAATAGAATAATATGGCTAATAGTGCATGTCCCATTGATAATGATAAAAGCAATAAGTATATTTATTATAGTTCTATCGATAATAACTGCATAATATGGGTAATAATGCATGTTATATTGATGATAATAAAAGTAGTAAGTATATTTATTATAGTTCTAGCGATCATAACTGCATAATATGCGTAATAATGCATGTTATATTGATAATAATATAAGTAATAAGTATAATTAATACAATTCTAGCGATAGTAACTGCATTATATGGGTAATAATGCATGTTATATTGATAATATCGGGAGTAATAAGTATAATTATTATAGTTCTAGCGATAATAATAGTATAATATGGCTAATAGTGCATGTTCTATTGATAATAATAAAAGTAATAAGTATATTTATTATAGTCCTATCATTAATAACTGCATAATATAGGCAATAATGCATGTTATATTGATGATAATAAAAGTAGTAAGTATATTTATTATAGTTCTAGCGGTTATAACTGCATAATATGGGTAATAATGCATGTTATATTGATAATAATATAAGTAATAAGTATAATTATTACAGTTCTAGCGATAATAACTCCATTATATGGGTAATAATGCATGTTATATTGATAATAATATAAGTAATAAGTACAATTATTACAGTTCTAGCGATAATAACTGCATAATATGGGTAATAATGCACGTTATATTGCTAATAATATAAGTAATACGTATAGTTATTACAGTTCTAGCGATAATAACTGCATTATATGGATAATAATGCATGTTATATTGATAATATCGGGAGTAGTAAGTATAATTATTATAGTTCTAGCGATAATAACTGCATAATATGGCTAATAGTGCATGTTCTATTGATAATAATAAAAGTAATAAGTATATTTATTATAGTCCTATCGATAATAACTGCATAATATGGGTAATAATGCATGTTATATTGATGATAATTAAAGTACTAAGTATATTTATTATAGTTCTAGCGATAATAACTGCATAATATGCGTAATAATGCATGTTATATTGATAATAATATAAGTAATAAGTATAATTAATAAAATTCTAGCGATAGTAACTGCATTATATGGGTAATAATGCACGTTATATTGATAATATCGGCAGTAATAAGTATAATTATTATAGTTCTAGCGATAATAATAGTATAATATGGCTAATAGTGCATGTTCTATTGATAATAATAAAAGTAATAAGTATATTTATTATACTTCTGCCGATAATAACTGCATTATATGGGTGATAATGCATGTTATATTGATAATAATGTAAGTAATAAGTATAATTATTACAGTTCTAGCGATAATAACTCCATTATATAGGTAATAATGCATGTTATATTGATAATATTATAAGCAATAAGTATAATCATTACAGTTCTAGCGATAATAACTCCATTATATGGGTAATAATGCATGTAATATTGATAATAATATAAGTAATAAGTATAATTATTACAGTTCTAGCGATAATAACGGCATAATATGGGTAATAATGCACGTTATATTGCTAATAATATAAGTAATAAGTATAATTATTACAGTTCTAGCGATAATAACTGCATTATGTGGGTAATAATGCATGTTATATTAATAATATCGGGAGTAATAAGTATATTTATTATAGTTCTATCGATAATAACTGCATAATATAGGTAATAATGCATGTTATATTGATGATAATAAAAGTAGTAAGTATATTTATTATAGTTCTAGCGGTTATAACTGCATAATATGGGTAATAATGCATGTTATATTGATGATAATAAAAGTAATACGTATATTTATTACAGTTCTATCGATTAGAACTGCATAATATGGGTAATAATGCACGTTATATTGCTAATAATATAAGTAATAAGTATAATTATTACAGTTCTAGCGATAATAACTGCGTTATATGGATAATAGTGCATGTTATATTGATAATATCGGGAGTAACAAGTATAATTATTATAGTTCTAGCGATAATAATAGTATAATATGGCTAATAGTGCATGTTCTATTGATAATAATAAAAGTAATAAGTATATTTATTACAGTTCTATCGATAATAACTGCATAATATGGGTAATAATGCATGTTATATTGATGATAATTAAAGTACTAAGTATATTTATTATAGTTCTAGCGATCATAACTGCATAATATGCGTAATAATGCATGTTATATTGATAATAATATAAGTAATAAGTATAATTAATAAAATTCCAGCGATAGTAACTGCATTATATGGGTAATAATGCATGTTATATTGATAATAATAAAAGTAATAAGTATATTCATTATATTCCTATCGATAATAACTGCATAATATGGGTAATAATGCATGTTATATTGATGATAATAAAAGTAGTAAGTATATTTATTATAGTTCTAGCGGTTATAACTGCATAATATGGGTAATAATGCATGTTATATTGAGAATAATATAAGTAATAAGTATAATTATTACAGTTCTATCGATAATAACTGCATAATATGGGTAATAATGCATGTTATATTGATGATAATAAAAGTAATACGTATATTTATTATAGTTCTAGTGATAATAAGTGCATAATATGGGTAATAGTGCATGTTATATTGCTAATAATATAAGTAATAAGTATAATTATTACAGTTCTAGCGATAATAACTGCATTATATTGGTAATAATGCATGTTATATTGATAATATCGGGAGTAATAAGTATATTTATTATAGTTCTAGCGATAATAATAGTACAATATGGCTAATAGTGCTGGTTGTATTGATAATAATAAAAGTAATATGTATATTTATTATAGTTCTAGCGATAATAACTGCATAATATGGGTAATAATGCATGTTATATTGATGATAATTAAAGTACTAAGTATATTTATTATAGTTCTAGCGATCATAACTGCATAATATGGGTAATAATGCATGTTATATTGATAATAATATAAGTAATAAGTATAATTATTACAGTTCTAGCGATAATAACTGCATTATATGGGTAATAATGCATGTTATATTGATAATATTGGGAGTAATAAGTATAATTATTGTAGTTCTAGCGATAATAATAGTAAAATATGGCTAATAGTGCATGTTATATTGATAATAATAAAAGTAATAAGTATATTTATTACAGTTCTATCGATAATAACTGCATAATATGGGTAATAATGCATGTTATATTGATGATAATAAAAGTAATACGTATATTTATTATAGTTCTAGCGATAATAAGTGCATAATATGGGTAATAATGCATGTTATATTGATAATAATATAAGTAATAAGTATAATTATTACAGTTCTAGCGATAATAACTGCATAATATGTTTAATAAGGCACGTTATATTGCTAATAATATAAGTAATAAGTACAATTATTACAGTTCTAGCGATAATAACTGCATTATATGGGTAATAATGCATGTTATATTGATAATAACGGGAGTAATAAGTATAATTATTATAGTTCTAGCGATAATAGTAGAATAATATGGCTAATAGTGCATGTTCCATTGATAATGATAAAAGCAATAAGTATATTTATTATAGTTCTATCGATAATAACTGCATAATATGGGTAATAATGCATGTTATATTGATGATAATTAAAGTACTAAGTATATTTATTATAGTTCTAGCGATCATAACTGCATAATATGCGTAATAATGCATGTTATATTGATAATAATATAAGTAATAAGTATAATTAATACAATTCTAGCGATAGTAACTGCATTATATGGGTAATAATGCATGTTATATTGATAATATCGGGAGTAATAAGTATAGTTATTATAGTTCTAGCGATAATAATAGTATAATATGGCTAATAGTGCATGTTCTATTGATAATAATAAAAGTAATAAGTATATTTATTATAGTCCTATCGATAATAACTGCATAATATAGGTAATAATGCATGTTATATTGATGATAATAAAAGTAGTAAGTATATTTATTATAGTTCTAGCGGTTATAACTGCATAATATGGGTAATAATGCATGTTATATTGATAATAATATAAGTAATAAGTATAATTATTACAGTTCTAGCGATAATAACTCCATTATATGGGTAATACTGCATGTTATATTGATAATAATATAAGTAATAAGTATAATTATTACAGTTCCAGCGATAATAACTGCATAATATGGGTAATAATGCACGTTATATTGCTAATAATATAAGTAATACGTATAGTTATTACAGTTCTAGCGATAATAACTGCATTATATGGATAATAATGCATGTTATATTGATAATATCGGGAGTAATAAGTATAATTATTATAGTTCTAGCGATAATAACTGCATTATATGGATAATAATGCATATTATATTGATAATATCGGTAGTAACAAGTATAATTATTATAGTTCTAGCGATAATAATAGTATAATATGGCTAATAGTGCATGTTCTATTGATAATAATAAAAGTAATAAGTATATTTATTATAGTCCTATCGATAATAACTGCATAATATGGGTAATAATGCATGTTATATTGATGATAATTAAAGTACTAAGTATATTTATTATAGTTCTAGCGATCATAACTGCATAATATGCGTAATAATGCATGTTATATTGATAATAATATAAGTAATAAGTATAATTAATAAAATTCTAGCGATAGTAACTGCATTATATGGGTAATAATGCATGTTATATTGATAATAATAAAAGTAATAAGTATATTCATTATATTCCGATCGATAATAACTGCATAATATGGGTAATAATGCATGTTATATTGATGATAATAAAAGTAGTAAGTATATTTATTATAGTTCTAGCGGTTATAACTGCATAATATGGGTAATAATGCATGTTATATTGAGAATAATATAAGTAATAAGTATAATTATTACAGTTCTAGCGATAATAACTGCATTATATGGGTAATAATGCATGTTATATTGATAATATTGGGAGTAATAAGTATAATTATTGTAGTTCTAGCGATAATAACAGTAAAATATGGCTAATAGTGCATGTTATATTGATAATAATAAAAGTAATAAGTATATTTATTACAGTTCTATCGATAATAACTGCATAATATGGGTAATAATGCATGTTATATTGATGATAATAAAAGTAATACGTATATTTATTATAGTTCTAGCGATAATAAGTGCATAATATGTGTAATAATGCATGTTATATTGATAATAATATAAGTAATAAGTATAATTATTACAGTTCTAGCGATAATAACTCCATTATATGGGTAATAATGCACGTTATATTGCTAATAATATAAGTAATAAGTATAATTATTACAGTTCTAGCGATAATAACTGCATTATATGGGTAATAATGCATGTTATATTGATAATAACGGGAGTAATAAGTATAATTATTATAGTTCTAGCGATAATAATAGAATAATATGGCTAATAGTGCATGTTCCATTGATAATGATAAAAGCAATAAGTATATTTATTATAGTTCTATCGATAATAACTGCATAATATGGGTAATAATGCATGTTATATTGATGATAATAAAAGTAGTAAGTATATTTATTATAGTTCTAGCGATCATAACTGCATAATATGCGTAATAATGCATGTTATATTGATAATAATATAAGTAATAAGTATAATTAATACAATTCAAGCGATAGTAACTGCATTATATGGGTAATAATGCATGTTATATTGATAATATCGGGAGTAATAAGTATAATTATTATAGTTCTAGCGATAATAATAGTATAATATGGCTAATAGTGCATGTTCTATTGATAATAATATAAGTAATAAGTATAATTATTACAGTTCTAGCGATAATAACTCCATTATATGCGTAATAATGCATGTTATATTGATAATAATATAAGTAATAAGTATAATTATTACAGTTCTAGCGATAATAACTGCATAATATGGGTAATAATGCACGTTATATTGCTAATAATATAAGTAATACGTATAGTTATTACAGTTCTAGCGATAATAACTGCATTATATGGATAATAATGCATGTTATATTGATAATATCGGGAGTAATAAGTATAATTATTATAGTTCTAGCGATAATAACTGCATAATATGGCTAATAGTGCATGTTCTATTGATAATAATAAAAGTAATAAGTATATTTATTATAGTCCTATCGATAATAACTGCATAATATGGGTAGTAATGCATGTTATATTGATGATAATTAAAGTACTAAGTATATTTATTGTAGTTCTAGCGATGATAACTGCATAATATGCGTAATAATGCATGTTATATTGATAATAATATAAGTAATAAGTATAATTAATAAAATTCTAGCGATAGCAACTGCATTATATGGGTAATAATGCATGTTATATTAATAATATCGGGAGTAATAAGTATATTTATTATAGTTCTATCGATAATAACTGCATAATATAGGTAATAATGCATGTTATATTGATGATAATAAAAGTAGTAAGTATATTTATTATAGTTCTAGCGGTTATAACTGCATAATATGCGTAATAATGCATGTTATATTGATGATAATAAAAGTAATACGTATATTTATTACAGTTCTATCGATTAGAACTGCATAATATGGGTAATAATGCACGTTATATTGCTAATAATATAAGTAATAAGTATAATTATTATAGTTCTAGCGATAATAACTGCATTATATGGATAATAATGCATGTTATATTGATAATATCGGGAGTAACAAGTATAATTATTATAGTTCTAGCGATAATAATAGTATAGTATGGCTAATAGTGCATGTTCTATTGATAATAATAAAAGTAATAAGTATATTTATTACAGTTCTATCGATAATAACTGCATAATATGGGTAATAATGCATGTTATATTGATGATAATATAAGTAATAAGTATAATTATTATAGTTCTAGCGGTTATAACTGCATAATATGGGTAATAATGCACGTTATATTGCTAATAATATAAGTAATAAGTATAATTATTATAGTTCTAGCGATAATAACTGCATTATATGGGTAATAATGCATGTTATATTGATAATAACGGGAGTAATAAGTATAATTATTATAGTTCTAGCGATAATAATAGAATAATATGGCTAATAGTGCATGTTCCATTGATAATGATAAAAGCAATAAGTATATTTATTATAGTTCTATCGATAATAACTGCATAATATGGGTAATAATGCATGTTATATTGATGATAATAAAAGTAGTAAGTATATTTATTATAGTTCTAGCGATCATAACTGCATAATATGCGTAATAATGCATGTTATATTGATAATAATATAAGTAATAAGTATAATTAATACAATTCTAGCGATAGTAACTGCATTATATGGGTAATAATGCATGTTATATTGATAATATCGGGAGTAATAAGTATAATTATTATAGTTCTAGCGATAATAATAGTATAATATGGCTAATAGTGCATGTTCTATTGATAATAATATAAGTAATAAGTATAATTATTACAGTTCTAGCGATAATAACTCCATTATATGGGTAATAATGCATGTTATATTGATAATAATATAAGTAATAAGTATAATTATTACAGTTCTAGCGATAATAACTGCATAATATGGGTAATAATGCACGTTATATTGCTAATAATATAAGTAATACGTATAGTTATTACAGTTCTAGCGATAATAACTGCATTATATGGATAATAATGCATGTTATATTGATAATATCGGGAGTAATAAGTATAATTATTATAGTTCTAGCGATAATAACTGCATAATATGGCTAATAGTGCATGTTCTATTGATAATAATAAAAGTAATAAGTATATTTATTATAGTCCTATCGATAATAACTGCATAATATGGGTAATAATGCATGTTATATTGATGATAATTAAAGTACTAAGTATATTTATTGTAGTTCTAGCGATCATAACTGCATAATATGCGTAATAATGCATGTTATATTGATAATAATATAAGTAATAAGTATAATTAATAAAATTCTAGCGATAGCAACTGCATTATATGGGTAATAATGCGCGTTGTATTGATAATATCGGCAGTAATAAGTATAATTATTATAGTTCTAGCGATAATAATAGTATAATATGGCTAATAGTGCATGTTCTATTGATAATAATAAAAGTAATAAGTATATTTATTATACTTCTGCCGATAATAACTGCATTATATGGGTGATAATGCATGTTATATTGATAATAATGTAAGTAATAAGTATAATTATTACAGTTCTAGCGATAATAACGCCATTATATAGGTAATAATGCATGTTATATTGATAATATTATAAGCAATAAGTATAATCATTACAGTTCTAGCGATAATAACTCCATTATATGGGTAATAATGCATGTAATATTGATAATAATATAACTAATAAGTATAATTATTACAGTTCTAGCGATAATAACGGCATAATATGGGTAATAATGCACGTTATATTGCTAATAATATAAGTAATAAGTATAATTATTACAGTTCTAGCGATAATAACTGCATTATGTGGGTAATAATGCATGTTATATTAATAATATCGGGAGTAATAAGTATATTTATTATAGTTCTATCGATAATAACTGCATAATATAGGTAATAATGCATGTTATATTGATGATAATAAAAGTAGTAAGTATATTTATTATAGTTCTAGCGGTTATAACTGCATAATATGGGTAATAATGCATGTTATATTGATGATAATAAAAGTAATACGTATATTTATTACAGTTCTATCGATTAGAACTGCATAATATGGGTAATAATGCACGTTATATTGCTAATAATATAAGTAATAAGTATAATTATTACAGTTCTAGCGATAATAACTGCGTTATATGGATAATAATGCATGTTATATTGATAATATCGGGAGTAACAAGTATAATTATTATAGTTCTAGCGATAATAATAGTATAATATGGCTAATAGTGCATGTTCTATTGATAATAATAAAAGTAATAAGTATATTTATTACAGTTCTATCGATAATAACTGCATAATATGGGTAATAATGCATGTTATATTGATGATAATATAAGTAATAAGTATAATTATTATAGGTCTAGCGGTTATAACTGCATAATATGGGTAATAATGCATGTTATATTGAGAATAATATAAGTAATAAGTATAATTATTACAGTTCTAGCGATAATAACTGCATTATATGGGTAATAATGCATGTTATATTGATAATATTGGGAGTAATAAGTATAATTATTGTAGTTCTAGAGATAATAATAGTAAAATATGGCTAATAGTGCATGTTATATTGATAATAATAAAAGTAATAAGTATATTTATTACAGTTCTATCGATAATAACTGCATAATATGGGTAATAATGCATGTTATATTGATGATAATAAAAGTAATACGTTTATTTATTATCGTTCTAGCGATAATAAGTGCATAATATGGGTAATAATGCATGTTATATTGATAATAATATAAGTAATAAGTATAATTATTACAGTTCTAGCGATAATAACTCCATTATATGGGTAATAATGCATGTTATATTGATAATAATATAAGTAATAAGTATAATTATTACAGTTCTAGCGATAATAACTGCATAATATGTTTAATAATGCACGTTATATTGCTAATAATATAAGTAATAAGTATAATTATTACAGTTCTAGCGATAATAACTGCATTATATGGGTAATAATGCTTGTTATATTGATGATAATAAAAGTAGTAAGTATATTTATTATAGTTCTAGCGATCATAACTGCATAATATGCGTAATAATGCATGTTATATTGATAATAATATAAGTAATAAGTATAATTAATACAATTCTAGCGATAATAACTGCATTATATGGGTGATAATGCATGTTATATTGATAATAATGTAAGTAATAAGTATAATTATTACAGTTCTAGCGATAATAACGCCATTATATAGGTAATAATGCATGTTATATTGATAATATTATAAGCAATAAGTATAATCATTACAGTTCTAGCGATAATAACTCCATTATATGGGTAATAATGCATGTAATATTGATAATAATATAAGTAATAAGTATAATTATTACAGTTCTAGCGATAATAACGGCATAATATGGGTAATAATGCACGTTATATTGCTAATAATATAAGTAATAAATATAGTTATTACAGTTCTAGCGATAATAACTGCATTATGTGGGTAATAATGCATGTTATATTAATAATATCGGGAGTAATAAGTATATTTATTATAGTTCTATCGATAATAACTGCATAATATAGGTAATAATGCATGTTATATTGATGATAATAAAAGTAGTAAGTATATTTATTATAGTTCTAGCGGTTATAACTGCATAATATGGGTAATAATGCATGTTATATTGATGATAATAAAAGTAATACGTATATTTATTACAGTTCTATCGATTAGAACTGCATAATATGGGTAATAATGCACGTTATATTGCTAATAATATAAGTAATAAGTATAATTATTATAGTTCTAGCGATAATAACTGCGTTATATGGATAATAATGCATGTTATATTGATAATATCGGGAGTAACAAGTATAATTATTATAGTTCTAGCGATAATAATAGTATAATATGGCTAATAGTGCATGTTCTATTGATAATAATAAAAGTAATAAGTATATTTATTACAGTTCTATCGATAATAACTGCATAATATGGGTAATAATGCATGTTATATTGATGATAATATAAGTAATAAGTATAATTATTATAGTTCTAGCGGTTATAACTGCATAATATGGGTAATAATGCATGTTATATTGAGAATAATATAAGTAATAAGTATAATTATTACAGTTCTAGCGATAATAACTGCATTATATGGGTAATAATGCATGTTATATTGATAATATTGGGAGTAATAAGTATAATTATTGTAGTTCTAGAGATAATAATAGTAAAATATGGCTAATAGTGCATGTTATATTGATAATAATAAAAGTAATAAGTATATTTATTACAGTTCTATCGATAATAACTGCATAATATGGGTAATAATGCATGTTATATTGATGATAATAAAAGTAATACGTATATTTATTATAGTTCTAGCGATAATAAGTGCATAATATGGGTAATAATGCATGTTATATTGATAATAATATAAGTAATAAGTATAATTATTACAGTTCTAGCGATAATAACTCCATTATATGGGTAATAATGCATGTTATATTGATAATAATATAAGTAATAAGTATAATTATTACAGTTCTAGCGATAATAACTGCATAATATGTTTAATAATGCACGTTATATTGCTAATAATATAAGTAATAAGTATAATTATTACAGTTCTAGCGATAATAACTGCATTATATGGGTAATAATGCATGTTATATTGATAATAACGGGAGTAATAAGTATAATTATTATAGTTCTAGCGATAATAATAGTATAATATGGCTAATAGTGCATGTTCCATTGATAATGATAAAAGCAATAAGTATATTTATTATAGTTCTATCGATAATAACTGCATAATATGGGTAATAATGCTTGTTATATTGATGATAATAAAAGTAGTAAGTATATTTATTATAGTTCTAGCGATCATAACTGCATAATATGCGTAATAATGCATGTTATATTGATAATAATATAAGTAATAAGTATAATTAATACAATTCTAGCGATAGTAACTGCATTATATGGGTAATAATGCATGTTCTGTTGATAATATCGGGAGTAATAAGTATAATTATTATAGTTCTAGCGATAATAATAGTATAATATGGCTAATAGTGCATGTTCTATTGATAATAATAAAAGTAATAAGTATATTTATTATACTTCTGTCGATAATAACTGCATTATATGGGTGATAATGCATGTTATATTGATAATAATGTAAGTAATAAGTATAATTACTACAGCTCTAGCGATAATAACTCCATTATATAGGTAATAATGCATGTTATATTGATAATATTATAAGCAATAAGTATAATCATTACAGTTCTAGCGATAACAACTCCATTATATGGGTAATAATGCATGTTATATTGATAATAATATAAGTAATAAGTATAATTATTACAGTTCTAGCGATAATAACTGCATAATATGGGTAATAATGCACGTTATATTGCTAATAATATAAGTAATAAGTATAATTATTACAGTTCTAGCGATAACAACTGCATAATATGGGTAATAATGCATGTTATATTGATGATAATAAAAGTAGTAAGTATATTTATTATAGTTCTAGCGATAATAACTCCATTATATGGGTAATAATGCATGTTATATTGAGAATAATATAAGTAATAAGTATAATTATTACAGTTCTAGCGATAATAACTGCATTATTTGGGTTATAATGCACGTTATATTGCTAATAATAAAAGTAATAAATATATTTATTACAGTTCTATCGATAATAACTGCATAATATGGGTAATAATGCATGTTATATTGATGATAATAAAAGTAATACGTATATTTATTATAGTTCTAGCGATAATAAGTGCATAATATGGGTAATAGTGCATGTTATATTGCTAATAATATAAGTAATAAGTATAATTATTACAGTTCTAGCGATAATAACTGCATTATATTGGTAATAATGCATGTTATATTGATAATATCGGGAGTAATAAGTATATTTATTATAGTTCTAGCGATAATAATAGTGCAACATGGCTAATAGTGCTGGTTGTATTGATAATAATAAAAGTAATATGTATATTTATTATAGTTCTAGCGATAATAACTGCATAATGTGGGTAATAATGCATGTTATATTGATGATAATTAAAGTACTAAGTATATTTATTATAGTTCTAGCGATCATAACTGCATAATATGCGTAATAATGCATGTTATATTGATAATAATATAAGTAATAAGTATAATTAATACAATTCTAGCGATAATAACTGCATAATATGGGTAATAATGCACGTTATATTGCTAATAATATAAGTAATAAGTATAATTATTACAGTTCTAGCGATAATAACTGCATAATATAGGTAATAATGCACGTTATATTGCTAATAATATCAGTAATAAGTATAATTATTACAGTTCTAGCGATAATAACTGCATTATATGGATAATAATGCATGTTATATTGATAATATCGGGAGTAATAAGTATAATTATTATAGTTCTAGCGATAATAATAGTATAATATGGGTAATAGTGCATGTTCTATTGATATTAATAAAGGTAATAAGTATATTTATTATAGTCCTATCGATAATAACTGCATAATATGGGTAATAATGCATGTTATATTGATGATAATAAAAGTAGTAAGTATATTTATTATAGTTCTAGCGGTTATAACTGCATAATATGGGTAATAATGCATGTTATATTGATAATAATATAAGTAATAAGTATAATTATTACAGTTCTAGCGATAATAACTGCATTATATGGGTAATAATGCATGTTATATTGATAATAATATAAGTAATAAGTATAATTATTACAATTCTAGCGATAGTAACTGCATTATATGGGTAATAATGCATGTTATATTGATAATATCGGGAGTAATAAGTATAATTATTATAGTTCTAGCGATAATAATAGTAAAATATGGCTAATAGTGCATGTTATATTGATAATAATAAAAGTATTAAGTATATTCATTATATTCCTATCGATAATAACTGCATAATATGGGTAATAATGCATGTTATATTGATGATAATAAAAGGAGTAAGTATATTTATTATAGTTCTAGCGGTTATAACTGCATTATATGGGTAATAATGCATGTTATATTGAGAATAATATAAGTAATAAGTATAATTATTACAGTTCTATCGATAATAACTGCATAATATGGGTAATAATGCATGTTATATTGATGATAATAAAAGTAATACGTATATTTATTATAGTTCTAGCGATAATAAGTGCATAATATGGGTAATAATGCATGTTATATTGATAATAATATAAGTAATAAGTATAATTATTACAGTTCTAGCGATAATAACTCCATTATATGGGTAATAATGCATGTTATATTAATAATAACGGGAGTAATAAGTATAATTATTATAGTTCTAGCGATAATAATAGTATAATATGGCTAATAGTGCATGTTCCATTGATAATGATAAAAGCAATAAGTATATTTATTATAGTTCTATCGATAATAACTGCATAATATGGGTAATAATGCATGTTATATTGATGATAATAAAAGTAGTAAGTATATTTATTATAGTTCTAGCGATAATAACTCCATTATATGGGTAATAATGCATGTTATATTGAGAATAATATAAGTAATAAGTATAATTATTACAGTTCTAGCGATAATAACTGCATTATTTGGGTAATAATGCACGTTATATTGCTAATAATATAAGTAATAAGTACAATTATTACAGTTCTAGCGATAATAACTGCATTATATGGGTAATAATGCATGTTATATTGATAATATCGGGAGTAATAAGTATATTTATTATAGTTCTAGCGATAATAATAGTAAAATATGGCTAATAGTGCATGTTATATTGATAATAATAAAAGTAATAAATATATTTATTAGAAGTTCTATCGATAATAGCTGCATAATATGGGTAATAATGCATGTTATATTGATGATAATAAAAGTAATAAGTATATTTATTATAGTTCTAGCGACTATAACTGCATAATATGGGTAATAATGCATGTTATATTGAGAATAATATAAGTAATGAGTATAATTATTACAGTTCTAGCGATAATCACTGCATTATATGGGTAATAATGCACGTGATATTGCTAATAATATAAGTAATAAGTATAATTATTACAGTTCTAGCGATAATAACTCCATTATATGGGTAATAATGCATGTTTTATTGATAATAATATAAGTAATAAGTATAATTATTACAGTTCTAGCGATAATAACTGCATAATATGGGTAATAATGCACGTTATATTGCTAATAATATAAGTAATAAGTATAGTTATTACAGTTCTAGCGATAATAACTGCATTATATGGATAATAATGCATGTTATATTGATAATATCGAGAGTAATAAGTATAATTATTATAGTTCTAGCGATAATAATAGTATAATATGGCTAATAGTGCATGTTCTATTGATAATAATAAAAGTAATAAGTATATTTATTATAGTCCTATCGATAATAACTGCATAATATGGGTAATAATGCATGTTATATTGATGATAATTAAAGTACTAAGTATATTTATTATAGTCCTAGCGATCATAACTGCATAATATGCGTAATAATGCATGTTATATTGATAATAATATAAGTAATAAGTATAATTAATAAAATTCTAGCGATAGTAACTGCATTATATGGGTAATAATGCATGTTATATTGATGATAATAAAAGTAATACGTATATTTATTATAGTTCTAGCGATAATAACTGCATAATATGGGTAATAATGCATGTTATATTGATAATAATATAAGTAATAAGTATAATTATTACAGTTCTAGCGATAATAACTGCATTATTTGGGTTATAATGCACGTTATATTGCTAATAATAAAAGTAATAAATATATTTATTACAGTTCTATCGATAATAACTGCATAATATGGGTAATAATGCATGTTATATTGATGATAATAAAAGTAATACGTATATTTATTATAGTTCTAGCGATAATAACTGCATTATTTGGGTTATAATGCACGTTATATTGCTAATAATAAAAGTAATAAATATATTTATTACAGTTCTATCGATAATAACTGCATAATATGGGTAATAATGCATGTTATATTGATGATAATAAAAGTACTAAGTATATTTATTATAGTCCTAGCGATCATAACTGCATAATATGCGTAATAATGCATGTTATATTGATAATAATATAAGTAATAAGTATAATTAATAAAATTCTAGCGATAGTAACTGCATTATATGGGTAATAATGCATGTTATATTGATGATAATAAAAGTAATACGTATATTTATTATAGTTCTAGCGATAATAACTGCATAATATGGGTAATAATGCATGTTATATTGATAATAATATAAGTAATAAGTATAATTATTACAGTTCTAGCGATAACAACTGCATAATATGGGTAATAATGCATGTTATATTGATGATAATAAAAGTAGTAAGTATATTTATTATAGTTCTAGCGATAATAACTCCATTATATGGGTAATAATGCATGTTATATTGAGAATAATATAAGTAATAAGTATAATTATTACAGTTCTAGCGATAATAACTGCATTATTTGGGTTATAATGCACGTTATATTGCTAATAATAAAAGTAATAAATATATTTATTACAGTTCTATCGATAATAACTGCATAATATGGGTAATAATGCATGTTATATTGATGATAATAAAAGTAATACGTATATTTATTATAGTTCTAGCGATAATAAGTGCATAATATGGGTAATAGTGCATGTTATATTGCTAATAATATAAGTAATAAGTATAATTATTACAGTTCTAGCGATAATAACTGCATTATATTGGTAATAATGCATGTTATATTGATAATATCGGGAGTAATAAGTATATTTATTATAGTTCTAGCGATAATAATAGTGCAACATGGCTAATAGTGCTGGTTGTATTGATAATAATAAAAGTAATATGTATATTTATTATAGTTCTAGCGATAATAACTGCATAATGTGGGTAATAATGCATGTTATATTGATGATAATTAAAGTACTAAGTATATTTATTATAGTTCTAGCGATCATAACTGCATAATATGCGTAATAATGCATGTTATATTGATAATAATATAAGTAATAAGTATAATTAATACAATTCTAGCGATAATAACTGCATAATATGGGTAATAATGCACGTTATATTGCTAATAATATAAGTAATAAGTATAATTATTACAGTTCTAGCGATAATAACTGCATAATATAGGTAATAATGCACGTTATATTGCTAATAATATCAGTAATAAGTATAATTATTACAGTTCTAGCGATAATAACTGCATTATATGGATAATAATGCATGTTATATTGATAATATCGGGAGTAATAAGTATAATTATTATAGTTCTAGCGATAATAATAGTATAATATGGGTAATAGTGCATGTTCTATTGATATTAATAAAGGTAATAAGTATATTTATTATAGTCCTATCGATAATAACTGCATAATATGGGTAATAATGCATGTTATATTGATGATAATAAAAGTAGTAAGTATATTTATTATAGTTCTAGCGGTTATAACTGCATAATATGGGTAATAATGCATGTTATATTGATAATAATATAAGTAATAAGTATAATTATTACAGTTCTAGCGATAATAACTGCATTATATGGGTAATAATGCATGTTATATTGATAATAATATAAGTAATAAGTATAATTATTACAATTCTAGCGATAGTAACTGCATTATATGGGTAATAATGCATGTTATATTGATAATATCGGGAGTAATAAGTATAATTATTATAGTTCTAGCGATAATAATAGTAAAATATGGCTAATAGTGCATGTTATATTGATAATAATAAAAGTATTAAGTATATTCATTATATTCCTATCGATAATAACTGCATAATATGGGTAATAATGCATGTTATATTGATGATAATAAAAGGAGTAAGTATATTTATTATAGTTCTAGCGGTTATAACTGCATTATATGGGTAATAATGCATGTTATATTGAGAATAATATAAGTAATAAGTATAATTATTACAGTTCTATCGATAATAACTGCATAATATGGGTAATAATGCATGTTATATTGATGATAATAAAAGTAATACGTATATTTATTATAGTTCTAGCGATAATAAGTGCATAATATGGGTAATAATGCATGTTATATTGATAATAATATAAGTAATAAGTATAATTATTACAGTTCTAGCGATAATAACTCCATTATATGGGTAATAATGCATGTTATATTAATAATAACGGGAGTAATAAGTATAATTATTATAGTTCTAGCGATAATAATAGTATAATATGGCTAATAGTGCATGTTCCATTGATAATGATAAAAGCAATAAGTATATTTATTATAGTTCTATCGATAATAACTGCATAATATGGGTAATAATGCATGTTATATTGATGATAATAAAAGTAGTAAGTATATTTATTATAGTTCTAGCGATAATAACTCCATTATATGGGTAATAATGCATGTTATATTGAGAATAATATAAGTAATAAGTATAATTATTACAGTTCTAGCGATAATAACTGCATTATTTGGGTAATAATGCACGTTATATTGCTAATAATATAAGTAATAAGTACAATTATTACAGTTCTAGCGATAATAACTGCATTATATGGGTAATAATGCATGTTATATTGATAATATCGGGAGTAATAAGTATATTTATTATAGTTCTAGCGATAATAATAGTAAAATATGGCTAATAGTGCATGTTATATTGATAATAATAAAAGTAATAAATATATTTATTAGAAGTTCTATCGATAATAGCTGCATAATATGGGTAATAATGCATGTTATATTGATGATAATAAAAGTAATAAGTATATTTATTATAGTTCTAGCGACTATAACTGCATAATATGGGTAATAATGCATGTTATATTGAGAATAATATAAGTAATGAGTATAATTATTACAGTTCTAGCGATAATCACTGCATTATATGGGTAATAATGCACGTGATATTGCTAATAATATAAGTAATAAGTATAATTATTACAGTTCTAGCGATAATAACTCCATTATATGGGTAATAATGCATGTTTTATTGATAATAATATAAGTAATAAGTATAATTATTACAGTTCTAGCGATAATAACTGCATAATATGGGTAATAATGCACGTTATATTGCTAATAATATAAGTAATAAGTATAGTTATTACAGTTCTAGCGATAATAACTGCATTATATGGATAATAATGCATGTTATATTGATAATATCGAGAGTAATAAGTATAATTATTATAGTTCTAGCGATAATAATAGTATAATATGGCTAATAGTGCATGTTCTATTGATAATAATAAAAGTAATAAGTATATTTATTATAGTCCTATCGATAATAACTGCATAATATGGGTAATAATGCATGTTATATTGATGATAATTAAAGTACTAAGTATATTTATTATAGTCCTAGCGATCATAACTGCATAATATGCGTAATAATGCATGTTATATTGATAATAATATAAGTAATAAGTATAATTAATAAAATTCTAGCGATAGTAACTGCATTATATGGGTAATAATGCATGTTATATTGATGATAATAAAAGTAATACGTATATTTATTATAGTTCTAGCGATAATAACTGCATAATATGGGTAATAATGCATGTTATATTGATAATAGTATAAGTAATGAGTATAATTATTACAGTTCTGGCGATAATAACTGCATTATATGGGTAATAATGCACGTTATATTGCTAATAATATAAGTAATAAGTATAATTATTACAGTTCTAGCGATAATAACTGCATAATATGGGTAATAATGCATGTTATATTGATGATAATGAAAACAGTAAGTATATTTATTACAGTTCTAGCGATAATAACTGCATTATATGCGTAGTAATGCATGTTATATTGATAATATCGGGAGTAATAAGTATAATTATTATAGTTCTAGCGATAATAATAGTAAAATATGGCTAATAGTGCATGTTATATTGATAATAATAAAAGTAATAAGTATATTTATTACAGTTCTATCGATAATAACTGCATTATATGGGTAATAATGCATGTTATATTGATAATAATATAAGTAATAAGTATAATTATTACAGTTCTAGCGATAATAACTGCATAATAGGGGTAATAATGCACGTTATATTGATAATATCGGGAGTAATAAGTATAATTATTATAGTTCTAGCGATAATACTAGCACAATATGGCTAATAATGCATGTTATATTGATAATAATAAAAGTAGTCAGTATATTTATTACAGTTCTATCGATAATAACTGCATAATATGGGTAATAATGCATGTTATATTGATGATAATGAAAGTTGTAAGTATATTTATTACTATTCTAGCGATAATAACTGCATTATATGCGTAATAATGCATGTTATATTGATAATATCGGGAGTAATAAGTATAATTATTATAGTTCTAGCGATGATAATCGTAAAATATGGGTAATAGTGCATGTTATATTGATAATAATATAAGTAATAAGTATAATTATTACAGTTCTAGCGATGATAACTGCATTATATGGGTCATAATGCTTGTTATATTGATAATATTGGGAGTAATAAGTATAATTATTATAGTCCCAGCGATAGTAATAGTAAAATATGGCTAATAGTGCATGTTCTATTGATAATAATAAAAGTAATAAGTATATTTATTACAGTTCTATCGATAATAACTGCATAATATGGGTAATAATGCATGTTATATTGATGATAATAAAAGTAGTAAGTATATTTATTATAGTTCTAGCGATAATAACTGCATAATATGGGTAATAATGCATGTTATATTGATAATAATATAAGTAATAAGTATAATTATTACAGTTCTAGCGATAATAACTGCATTATATGGGTAATAATGCACGTTATATTGCTAATAATATAAGTAATAAGTATATTTATTACAGTTCTAGCAATAATAACTGCATTATATGGGTAATAATGCATGTTATATTGATAACATCGGGAGTAGTAAGTATAATTATTATAGTTCTAGCGATAATAATAGTAAAATATGGCTAATAGTGCATGTTATATTGATAATAATAAAAGTAATAAGTATATTTATTACAGTTCTATCGATAATAACTGCATAATATGGGTAATAATGCATGTTATATTGATGATAATAAAAGTAATAAGTATATTCATTATAGTTCTAGCGACTATAACTGCATAATATGGGTAATAATGCATGTTATATTGAGAATAATATAAGTTATGAGTATAATTATTACAGTTCTAGCGATAATCACTGCATTATATGGGTAATAATGCACGTGATATTGCTAATAATATAAGTAATAAGTATAATTATTACAGTTCTAGCGATAATAACTCCATTATATGGGTAATAATGCATGTTTTATTGATAATAATATAAGTAATAAGTATAATTATTACAGTTCTAGCGATAATAACTGCATAATATGGGTAATAATGCATGTTATATTGATAATATCGGGAGTAATAAGTATAATTATTACAGTTCTAGCGATAATAACTGCATTATATGGGTAATAATGCATGTTATATTGATAATAATATAAGTAATAAGTATAATTACTACAGTTCTAGCGATAATAACTGCATTATATGGGTCATAATGCATGTTATATTGATAATATTGGGAGTAATAAGTATAATTATTATAGTCCTAGCGACAGTAATAGTAAAATATGGCTAAAAGTGCATGCTCTATTGATAATAATAAAAGTAATAAGTATATTTATTACAGTTCTATCGATACTAACTGCATAATATGGGTAATAATGCATGTTATATTGATGATAATGAAAGTTGTAAGTATATTTATTACTGTTCTAGCGATAATAACTGCATTATATGCGTAATAATGCATGTTATATTGATAATATCGGGAGTAATAAGTATAATTATTATAGTTCTAGCGATGATAATCGTAAAATATGGGTAATAGTGCATGTTATATTGATAATAATATAAGTAATAAGTATAATTATTACAGTTCTAGCGATAATAACTGCATTATATGGGTCATAATGCTTGTTATATTGTTAATATTGGGAGTAATAAGTATAATTATTATAGTCCCAGCGATAGTAATAGTAAAATATGGCTAATCGTGCATGTTCTATTGATATTAATAAAAGTAATAAGTATATTTATTACAGTTCTATCGATAATAACTGCATAATATGGGCAATGATGCATGTTATATTGATGATAATAAAAGTAATACGTATATTTATTATAGTTCTAGCGATAATAACTGCATAATATGGATAATAATGCATGTTATATTGATAATAATATAAATAATAAGTATAATTATTACAGTTCTGGCGATAATAACTGCATTATATGGGTAATAATGCACGTTATATTGCTAATAATATAAGTAATAAGTATACTTATTACAGTTCTAGCGATAATAACTGCATTATATGGGTAATAATGCATGTTATATTGATAATAATATAAGTAATAAGTATAATTATTACAGTTCTAGCGATAATAACTGCATTATATGGGTCATAATGCATGTTATATTGATAATATTGGGAGTAATAAGTATAATTATTATAGTCCTAGCGATAGTAATAGTAAAATATGGCTAAAAGTGCATGCTCTATTGATAATAATAAAAGTAATAAGTATATTTATTACAGTTCTATCGATAATAACTGCGTAATATGGGTAATAATGCATGTTATATTGATGATAATATAAGCAATAAGTATAATTATTATAATTCTAGCGATAATAATAGTAAAATATGGATAATAGTGCATGTTATATTGATAATAGTAAAAGTAATAAGTATATTTATTATAGTTCTATCGATAATAACCGCATAATATGGGTAATAATGCATGTTATATTGATTGCAATAAAAGTAGTAACTATATTTATTATAGTTCTAGCGATTATAACTGCATAATATGGGTAATAATGCATGTTATATTGAGAATAATATAAGTAATAAGTATAAGTATTATAGTTCTAGCGATAATAATAGTAAAATATGGCTAATAGTGCATGTTCTATTGATAATAATAAAAGTAATAAGTATATTTATTACAGTTCTATCGATAATAACTGCATAATATGGGTAATGATGCATGTTATATTGATGATAATGAAAACAGTAAGTATATTTATTACAGTTCTAGCGATAATAATAGTAAAATATGGCTGATAGTGCATGTTATATTGATAATAATAAGGGTAATAAGTACATTTATTACAGTTCTATCGATAATAACTGCATAATATGGGTAATAATGCATGTTATATTGATGATAATAAAAGTAGTAAGTATATTTATTATAGTTCTAGCGATAATAACTGCATAATATGGGTAATAATGCATGTTATATTGATAATAATATAAGTAATAAGTATAATTATTACAGTTCTAGCGATAATAACTGCATTATATGGGTAATAATGCACGTTATATTGCTAATAATATAAGTAATAAGTATATTTATTACAGTTCTAGCAATAATAACTGCATTATATGGATAATAATGCATGTTATATTGATAATAATATAAATAATAAGTATAATTATTACAGTTCTGGCGATAATAACTGCATTATATGGGTAATAATGCACGTTATATTGCTAATAATATAAGTAATAAGTATAATTATTACAGTTCTAGCGATAATAACTGCATTATATGGGTAATAATGCATGTTATATTGATAATAATATAAGTAATAAGTATAATTATTACAGTTCTAGCGATAATAACTGCATTATATGGGTAATAATGCACGTTATATTGCTAATAATATAAGTAATAAGTATATTTATTACAGTTCTAGCAATAATAACTGCATTATATGGGTAATAATGCATGTTATATTGATAACATCGGGAGTAGTAAGTATAATTATTATAGTTCTAGCGATAATAATAGTAAAATATGGCTAATAGTGCATGTTATATTGATAATAATAAAAGTAATAAGTATATTTATTACAGTTCTATCGATAATAACTGCATAATATGGGTAATAATGCATGTTATATTGATGATAATAAAAGTAATAAGTATATTCATTATAGTTCTAGCGACTATAACTGCATAATATGGGTAATAATGCATGTTATATTGAGAATAATATAAGTTATGAGTATAATTATTACAGTTCTAGCGATAATCACTGCATTATATGGGTAATAATGCACGTGATATTGCTAATAATATAAGTAATAAGTATAATTATTACAGTTCTAGCGATAATAACTCCATTATATGGGTAATAATGCATGTTTTATTGATAATAATATAAGTAATAAGTATAATTATTACAGTTCTAGCGATAATAACTGCATAATATGGGTAATAATGCATGTTATATTGATAATATCGGGAGTAATAAGTATAATTATTACAGTTCTAGCGATAATAACTGCATTATATGGGTAATAATGCATGTTATATTGATAATAATATAAGTAATAAGTACAATTACTACAGTTCTAGCGATAATAACTGCATTATATGGGTCATAATGCATGTTATATTGATAATATTGGGAGTAATAAGTATAATTATTATAGTCCTAGCGACAGTAATAGTAAAATATGGCTAAAAGTGCATGCTCTATTGATAATAATAAAAGTAATAAGTATATTTATTACAGTTCTATCGATACTAACTGCATAATATGGGTAATAATGCATGTTATATTGATGATAATGAAAGTTGTAAGTATATTTATTACTGTTCTAGCGATAATAACTGCATTATATGCGTAATAATGCATGTTATATTGCTAATATCGGGAGTAATAAGTATAATTATTATAGTTCTAGCGATGATAATCGTAAAATATGGGTAATAGTGCATGTTATATTGATAATAATATAAGTAATAAGTATAATTATTACAGTTCTAGCGATAATAACTGCATTATATGGGTCATAATGCTTGTTATATTGTTAATATTGGGAGTAATAAGTATAATTATTATAGTCCCAGCGATAGTAATAGTAAAATATGGCTAATCGTGCATGTTCTATTGATATTAATAAAAGTAATAAGTATATTTATTACAGTTCTATCGATAATAACTGCATAATATGGGCAATGATGCATGTTATATTGATGATAATAAAAGTAATACGTATATTTATTATAGTTCTAGCGATAATAACTGCATAATATGGATAATAATGCATGTTATATTGATAATAATATAAATAATAAGTATAATTATTACAGTTCTGGCGATAATAACTGCATTATATGGGTAATAATGCACGTTATATTGCTAATAATATAAGTAATAAGTATACTTATTACAGTTCTAGCGATAATAACTGCATTATATGGGTAATAATGCATGTTATATTGATAATAATATAAGTAATAAGTATAATTATTACAGTTCTAGCGATAATAACTGCATTATATGGGTCATAATGCATGTTATATTGATAATATTGGGAGTAATAAGTATAATTATTATAGTCCTAGCGATAGTAATAGTAAAATATGGCTAAAAGTGCATGCTCTATTGATAATAATAAAAGTAATAAGTATATTTATTACAGTTCTATCGATAATAACTGCGTAATATGGGTAATAATGCATGTTATATTGATGATAATATAAGCAACAAGTATAATTATTATAATTCTAGCGATAATAATAGTAAAATATGGATAATAGTGCATGTTATATTGTAATAATAAAAGTAATAAGTATATTTATTATAGTTCTATCGATAATAACCGCATAATATGGGTAATAATGCATGTTATATTGATTGCAATAAAAGTAGTAACTATATTTATTATAGTTCTAGCGATTATAACTGCATAATATGGGTAATAATGCATGTTATATTGAGAATAATATAAGTAATAAGTATAATTATTACAGTTCTAGCGATAATAATAGTACAATATGGGTAATAATGCACGTTATATTGATAATATCGGGAGTAATAAGTATAAGTATTATAGTTCTAGCGATAATAATAGTAAAATATGGCTAATAGTGCATGTTCTATTGATAATAATAAAAGTAATAAGTATATTTATTACAGTTCTATCGATAATAACTGCATAATATGGGTAATGATGCATGTTATATTGATGATAATGAAAACAGTAAGTATATTTATTACAGTTCTAGCGATAATAATAGTAAAATATGGCTGATAGTGCATGTTATATTGATAATAATAAGGGTAATAAGTACATTTATTACAGTTCTATCGATAATAACTGCATAATATGGGTAATAATGCATGTTATATTGATGATAATAAAAGTAGTAAGTATATTTATTATAGTTCTAGCGATAATAACTGCATAATATGGGTAATAATGCATGTTATATTGATAATAATATAAGTAATAAGTATAATTATTACAGTTCTGGCGATAATAACTGCATTATATGGGTAATAATGCACGTTATATTGCTAATAATATAAGTAATAAGTATAATTATTACAGTTCTAGCGATAACAACTGCATTATATGGGTAATAATGCATGTTATATTGATAATAATATAAGTAATAAGTATAATTATTACAGTTCTAGCGATAATAACTGCATTATATGGGTCATAATGCATGTTATATTGATAATATTGGGAGTAATAAGTATAATTATTATAGTCCTAGCGACAGTAATAGTAAAATATGGCTAAAAGTGCATGCTCTATTGATAATAATAAAAGTAATAAGTATATTTATTACAGTTCTATCGATAATAACTGCGTAATATGGGTAATAATGCATGTTATATTGATGATAATGAAAGTTGCAAGTATATTTATTACAGTTCTAGCCATAATAACTGCATTATATGCGTAATAATGCATGTTATATTGATAATAATATAAGTAATAAGTATAATTATTACAGTTCTAGCGATAATAACTGCATTATATGGGTCATAATGCTTGTTATATTGTTAATATTGGGAGTAATAAGTATAATTATTATAGTCCCAGCGATAGTAATAGTAAAATATGGCTAATAGTGCATGTTCTATTGATATTAATAAAAGTAATAAGTATATTTATTACAGTTCTATCGATAATAACTGCATAATATGGGCAATGATGCATGTTATATTGATGATAATAAAAGTAATACGTATATTTATTATAGTTCTAGCGATAATAACTGCATAATATGGATAATAATGCATGTTATATTGATAATAATATAAATAATAAGTATAATTATTACAGTTCTGGCGATAATAACTGCATTATATGGGTAATAATGCACGTTATATTGCTAATAATATAAGTAATAAGTATACTTATTACAGTTCTAGCGATAATAACTGCATTATATGGGTAATAATGCATGTTATATTGATAATAATATAAGTAATAAGTATAATTATTACAGTTCTAGCGATAATAACTGCATTATATGGGTCATAATGCATGTTATATTGATAATATTGGGAGTAATAAGTATAATTATTATAGTCCTAGCGATAGTAATAGTAAAATATGGCTAAAAGTGCATGCTCTATTGATAATAATAAAAGTAATAAGTATATTTATTACAGTTCTATCGATAATAACTGCGTAATATGGGTAATAATGCATGTTATATTGATGATAATATAAGCAATAAGTATAATTATTATAATTCTAGCGATAATAATAGTAAAATATGGATAATAGTGCATGTTATATTGATAATAATAAAAGTAATAAGTATATTTATTATAGTTCTATCGATAATAACCGCATAATATGGGTAATAATGCATGTTATATTGATTGCAATAAAAGTAGTAACTATATTTATTATAGTTCTAGCGATTATAACTGCATAATATGGGTAATAATGCATGTTATATTGAGAATAATATAAGTAATAAGTATAAGTATTATAGTTCTAGCGATAATAATAGTAAAATATGGCTAATAGTGCATGTTCTATTGATAATAATAAAAGTAATAAGTATATTTATTACAGTTCTATCGATAATAACTGCATAATATGGGTAATGATGCATGTTATATTGATGATAATGAAAACAGTAAGTATATTTATTACAGTTCTAGCGATAATAATAGTAAAATATGGCTGATAGTGCATGTTATATTGATAATAATAAGGGTAATAAGTACATTTATTACAGTTCTATCGATAATAACTGCATAATATGGGTAATAATGCATGTTATATTGATGATAATAAAAGTAGTAAGTATATTTATTATAGTTCTAGCGATAATAACTGCATAATATGGGTAATAATGCATGTTATATTGATAATAATATAAGTAATAAGTATAATTATTACAGTTCTAGCGATAATAACTGCATTATATGGGTAATAATGCACGTTATATTGCTAATAATATAAGTAATAAGTATATTTATTACAGTTCTAGCAATAATAACTGCATTATATGGATAATAATGCATGTTATATTGATAATAATATAAATAATAAGTATAATTATTACAGTTCTGGCGATAATAACTGCATTATATGGGTAATAATGCACGTTATATTGCTAATAATATAAGTAATAAGTATAATTATTACAGTTCTAGCGATAATAACTGCATTATATGGGTAATAATGCATGTTATATTGATAATAATATAAGTAATAAGTATAATTATTACAGTTCTAGCGATAATAACTGCATTATATGGGTCATAATGCATGTTATATTGATAATATTGGGAGTAATAAGTATAATTATTATAGTCCTAGCGACAGTAATAGTAAAATATGGCTAAAAGTGCATGCTCTATTGATAATAATAAAAGTAATAAGTATATTTATTACAGTTTTATCGATAATAACTGCGTAATATGAGTAATAATGCATGTTATATTGATGATAATGAAAGTTGCAAGTATATTTATTACAGTTCTAGCCATAATAACTGCATTATATGCGTAATAATGCATGTTATATTGATAATATCGGAAGTAATAAGTATAATTATTACAGTTCTAGCGATAATAACTGCATTATATGGGTAATAATGCATGTTATATTGATAATAATATAAGTAATAAGTATAATTATTACAGTTCTAGCGATAATAACTGCATTATATGGGTCATAATGCATGTTATATTGATAATAATATAAATAATAAGTATAATTATTACAGTTCTGGCGATAATAACTGCATTATATGGGTAATAATGCACGTTATATTGCTAATAATATAAGTAATAAGTATACTTATTACAGTTCTAGCGATAATAACTGCATTATATGGGTAATAATGCATGTTATATTGACAATAATATAAGTAATAAGTATATTTATTATAGTTCTAGCGATTATAACTGCATAATATGGGTAATAATGCATGTTATATTGAGAATAATATAAGTAATAAGTATAAGTATTATAGTTCTAGCGATAATAATAGTAAAATATGGCTAATAGTGCATGTTCTATTGATAATAATAAAAGTAATAAGTATATTTATTACAGTTCTATCGATAATAACTGCATAATATGGGTAATGATGCATGTTATATTGATGATAATGAAAACAGTAAGTATATTTATTACAGTTCTAGCGATAATAATAGTAAAATATGGCTGATAGTGCATGTTATATTGATAATAATAAGGGTAATAAGTACATTTATTACAGTTCTATCGATAATAACTGCATAATATGGGTAATAATGCATGTTATATTGATGATAATAAAAGTAGTAAGTATATTTATTATAGTTCTAGCGATAACAACTGCATAATATGGGTAATAATGCATGTTATATTGATAATAATGTAAGTAATAAGTATAATTATTACAGTTCTAGCGATAATAACTGCATTATATGGGTAATAATGCACGTTATATTGCTAATAATATAAGTAATAAGTATATTTATTACAGTTCTAGCAATAATAACTGCATTATATGGGTAATAATGCATGTTATATTGATAATATCGGGAGTAGTAAGTATAATTATTATAGTTCTAGCGATAATAATAGTAAAATATGGGTAATAGTGCATGTTATATTGATAATAACAAAAGTAATAAGTATATTTATTACAGTTCTATCGATAATAACTGCATAATATGGGTAATAATGCATGTTATATTGATGATAATAAAAGTAATAAGTATAATTATTACAGTACTAGCGATAATAACTGCATAATAGGGGTAATAATGCACGTTATATTGATAATATCGGGAGTAATAAGTATAATTATTATAGTTCTAGCGATAATAACTGCATTATATGGGTAATAATGCACGTTATATTGCTAATAATATAAGTAATAAGTATATTTATTACAGTTCTAGCAATAATAACTGCATTATATGGGTAATAATGCATGTTATATTGATAATATCGGGAGTAGTAAGTATAATTATTATAGTTCTAGCGATAATAATAGTAAAATATGGGTAATAGTGCACGTTATATTGATAATAACAAAAGTAATAAGTATATTTATTACAGTTCTATCGATAATAACTGCATAATATGGGTAATAATGCATGTTATATTGATGATAATAAAAGTAATAAGTATATTTATTATAGTTCTAGCGACTATAACTGCATAATATGGGTAATAATGCATGTTATATTGAGAATAATATAAGTAATGAGTATAATTATTACAGTTCTAGCGATAATCACTGCATTATATGGGTAATAATGCACGTGATATTGCTAATAATATAAGTAATAAGTATAATTATTACAGTTCTAGCGATAATAACTGCATTATATGGGTAATAATGCATGTTATATTGATAATAATATAAGTAATAAGTATAATTATTACAGTTCTAGCGATAATAACTGCATAATAGGTGTAATAATGCACGTTATATTGATAATATCGGGAGTAATAAGTATAATTATTATAGTTCTAGCGATGATAATCGTAAAATATGGGTAATAGTGCATGTTATATTGATAATAATATAAGTAATAAGTATAATTATTACAGTTCTAGCGATAATAACTGCATTATATGGGTCATAATGCATGTTATATTGTTAATATTGGGAGTAATAAGTATAATTATTATAGTCCCAGCGATAGTAATAGTAAAATATGGCTAATAGTGCATGTTCTATTGATATTAATAAAAGTAATAAGTATATTTATTACAGTTCTATCGATAATAACTGCATAATATGGGCAATGATGCATGTTATATTGATGATAATAAAAGTAATACGTATATTTATTATAGTTCTAGCGATAATAACTGCATAATATGGATAATAATGCATGTTATATTGATAATAATATTAATAATAAGTATAATTATTACAGTTCTGGCGATAATAACTGCATTATATGGGTAATAATGCACGTTATATTGCTAATAATATAAGTAATAGGTATAATTATTACAGTTCTAGCGATAATAACTGCATTATATGGGTCATAATGCATGTTATATTGTTAATATTGGGAGTAATAAGTATAATTATTATAGTCCCAGCGATAGTAATAGTAAAATATGGCTAATAGTGCATGTTCTATTGATATTAATAAAAGTAATAAGTATATTTATTACAGTTCTATCGATAATAACTGCATAATATGGGCAATGATGCATGTTATATTGATGATAATAAAAGTAATACGTATATTTATTATAGTTCTAGCGATAATAACTGCATAATATGGATAATAATGCATGTTATATTGATAATAATATTAATAATAAGTATAATTATTACAGTTCTGGCGATAATAACTGCATTATATGGGTAATAATGCACGTTATATTGCTAATAATATAAGTAATAAGTATAATTATTACAGTTCTAGCGATAATAACTGCATTATATGGGTAATAATGCATGTTATATTGATAATAATATAAGTAATAAGTATAATTATTACAGTTCTAGCGATAATAACTGCATTATATGGGTCATAATGCATGTTATATTGATAATATTGGGAGTAATAAGTATAATTATTATAGTCCTAGCGACAGTAATAGTAAAATATGGCTAAAAGTGCATGTTATATTGATAATAATAAAAGTAATAAGTATATTTATTACAGTTCTATCGATAATAACTGCATAACATGGGTAATAATGCATGTTATATTGATAATAACATAAGTAATAAGTATAATTATTACAGTTCTGGCGATAATAACTGCAGTATGTGGGTAATAATGCATGTTACATTGATAATAATAAAAGTAATAAGTATATTTATTATAGTTCTATCGATAATAACTGCATAATATGGGTAATAATGCATGTTATATTGATGATAATGAAAGTAGTAAGTATATTTAGTACAGTTCTATCGATAATAACTGCATAATATGGGTAATAATGCATGTTATATTGATAATAATAATAGTAATAAGTATATTTATTATAGTTCTATGGATAATAACTGCATAATATGGGTAATAATGCATGTTATATTGATGATAATGAAAGTAGTAAGTATATGTATTACAGTTCTAGCGATAATAACTGCATTATATGGGTAATAATGCATGTTATATTGATAATATTGGGAGTAATAAGTATAATTATTATAGTCCTAGCGATAATAATAGTAAAATATGGCTAATAGTGCATGTTCTATTGATAATAATAAAAGTAATAAGTATATGTATTACAGTTCTATCGATAATAACAGCATAATATGGGTAATGATGCATGTTATATTGATGATAATAAAAGTAATACGTATATTTATTATAGTTCTAGCGATAATAACTGCATAATATGGGTAATAATGCATGTTATATTGATAATAATATAAGTAATAAGTATAATTATTACAGTTCTGGCGATAATAACTGCATTATATGGGTAATAATGCACGTTATATTGCCAATAATATAAGTAATAAGCATAATTATTACAGTTCTAGCGATAATAACTGCATTATATGGCTAATAATGCATGTTATATTGATAATAATATAAGTAATAAGTATAATTATTACAGTTCTAGCGATAATAACTGCATAATATGGGTAATAATGCACGTTATATTGCTAACAATATAAGTAATAAGTATAATTATTACAGTTCTAGCGATAATAACTGCATTATATGGGTAATAATGCATGTTATATTGATAATATCGGGAGTAATAAGTATAATTATTATAGTTCTAGCGATAATAATAGTACAATATGGCTAATAATGCATGTTATATTGATAATATCGGGAGTAATAAGTATAATTGTTATAGTTCTAGCGATAATAATAGTAAAATATGGCTGATAGTGCATGTTATATTGATAATAATAAAAGTAATAAGTATATTTATTACAGTTCTATCGATAATAACTGCATAATATGGGTATTAATGCATGTTATATTGATGATAATAAAAGTAATACGTATATTTATTATAGTTCTAGCGATAATAACTGCATAAAATGGGTAATAATGCATGTTATATTGATAATAGTATAAGCAATAAGTATAATTATTACAGTTCTGGCGATAATAACTGCATTATATGGGTAATAATGCACGTTATATTGCTAATAATATAAGTAATAAGTATAATTATTATAGTCCTAGCGATAATAATAGTAAAATATGGCTAATAGTGCATGTTCTATTGATAATAATAAAAGTAATAAGTATATGTATTACAGTTCTATCGATAATAACTGCATAATATGGGTAATGATGCATGTTATATTGATGATAATAAAAGTAATACGTATATTTATTATAGTTCTAGCGATAATAACTGCATAATATGGGTAATAATGCATGTTATATTGATAATAATATAAGTAATAAGTATAATTATTACAGTTCTGGCGATAATAACTGCATTATATAGGTAATAATGCACGTTATATTGCCAATAATATAAGTAATAAGTATAATTATTACACTTCTGGCGATAATAACTGCATTATATGGGTAATAACGCACGTTATATTGCTAATAATATAAGTAATAAGTATAATTATTATAGTTCTGGCGATAATAACTGCATTATATGGGTAATAACGAGTGATGCCCACTTGGACGCCGACCGTTTGGACGCGTCCCGATTGGACGGTCCCGATTCGACTCGTTCCATTTCGAAGCGGTGCCGATTGGACGCGTTCCAATTCTAAGCAGGGCTTATAGAACCTAACCTAACCAAATCTAACCTCTTCGAATTGGGACGCGTCGAATCGGCACCGCTTCGAATTGGAACGCGTCGAATCGGGACCGTCCAAACGGAACGCGTCCAATCGGTCGACGTCCAAGTGGGACACCCCCGGTAATAACGCACCTTATATTGCTAATAATATAAGTAATAAGTATAATTATTATAGTTCTAGCGATAATAATAGAAAAATATGGCTAATAGTGCATGTTATATTGATAGTAATAAAAGTAATAAGTATATTTATTACAGTTCTATCGATAATAACTGCATAATATGGGTAATAATGCATGTTATATTGATGATAATAAAAGTAATAAGTATATTTATTATAGTTCTAGCGACTATAACTGCATTATATGGGTAATAACGCACGTTATATTGCTAATAATATAAGTAATAAGTATAATTATTATAGTCCTAGCGATAATAATAGTAAAATATGGCTAATAGTGCATGTTCTATTGATAATAATAAAAGTAATAAGTATATGTATTACAGTTCTATCGATAATAACTGCATAATATGGGTAATGATGCATGTCTTATTGATGATAATAAAAGTAATACGTATATTTATTATAGTTCTAGCGATAATAACTGCATAATATGGGTAATAATGCATGTTATATTGATAATAATATAAGTAATAAGTATAATTATTACAGTTCTGGCGATAATAACTGCATTATATGGGTAATAATGCACGTTATATTGCCAATAATATAAGTAATAAGTATAATTATTACAGTTCTAGCGATAATAACTGCATTATATGGCTAATAATGCATGTTATATTGATAATAATATAAGTAATAAGTATAATTATTACAGTTCTAGCGATAATAACTGCATAATATGGGTAATAATGCACGTTATATTGCTAATAATATAATTAATAAGTATAATTATTACAGTTCTGGCGATAATAACTGCATTATATGGGTAATAACGCACGTTATATTGCTAATAATATAAGTAATAAGTATAATTATTATAGTTCTAGCGATAATAATAGAAAAATATGACTAATAGTGCATGTTAGATTGATAATAATAAAAGTAATAAGTATATTTATTACAGTTCTATCGATAATAACTGCATAATATGGGTAATAATGCATGTTATATTGATGATAATAAAACTAATAAGTATATTTATTATAGTTCTAGCGACTATAACTGCATTATATGGCTAATAATGCATGTTATATTGAGAATAATATAAGTAATGAGTATAATTATTACAGTTCTAGCGATAATAACTGCATTATATGGGTAATAATGCATGTTATATTGATAATAATCAAAGTAATAAGTATATTTATTATAGTTCTATCGATAATAACTGCATAATATGGGTAATAATGCATGTTATATTGATGATAATGAAAGTTGTAAGTATATTTATTACTGTTCTAGCGATAATAACTGCATTATATGCGTAATAATGCATGTTACATTGATAATATCGGGAGTAATAAGTATAAATATTATAGTTCTAGCGATGATAATCGTAAAATATGGGTAATAGTGCATGTTATATTGATAATAATATAAGTAATAAGTATAATTATTACAGTTCTGGCGATAATAACTGCATTATATGGGTAATAAGGCACGTTATATTGCTAATAATATAAGCAATAAGTATAATTATTATAATTCTAGCGATAATAATAGTAAAATATGGATAATAGTGCATGTTATATTGATAATAATAAAAGTAATAAGTATATTTATTATAGTTCTATCGATAATAACCGCATAATATGGGTAATAATGCATGTTATATTGATTGCAATAAAAGTAGTAACTATATTTATTATAGTTCTAGCGATTATAACTGCATAATATGGGTAATAATGCATGTTATATTGAGAATAATATAAGTAATAAGCATAATTATTACAGTTCTAGCGATAATAACTGCATTATATGGCTAATAATGCATGTTATATTGATAATAATATAAGTAATAAGTATAATTATTACAGTACTAGCGATAATAACTGCATAATATGGGTAATAATGCACGTTATATTGCTAACAATATAAGTAATAAGTATAATTATTACAGTTCTAGCGATAATAACTGCATTATATGGGTAATAATGCATGTTATATTGATAATATCGGGAGTAATAAGTATAATTATTATAGTTCTAGCGATAATAATAGTACAATATGGCTAATAATGCATGTTATATTGATAATATCGGGAGTAATAAGTATAATTGTTATAGTTCTAGCGATAATAATAGTAAAATATGGCTAATAGTGCATGTTATATTGATAATAATAAAAGTAATAAGTATATTTATTACAGTTCTATCGATAATAACTGCATAATATGGGTATTAATGCATGTTATATTGATGATAATAAAAGTAATAAGTATAATTATTACAGTTCTGGCGATAATAACTGCATTATATGGGTAATAATGCACGTTATATTGCCAATAATATAAGTAATAAGTATAATTATTACAGTTCTAGCGATAATAATTGCATTATATGGCTAATAATGCATGTTATATTGATAATAATATAAGTAATAAGTATAATTATTATAGTTCTAGCGATAATAATAGAAAAATATGGCTAATAGTGCATGTTATATTGATAATAATAAAAGTAATAAGTATATTTATTACAGTTCTATCGATAATAACTGCATAATATGGGTAATAATGCATGTTATATTGATGATAATAAAAGTAATAAGTATATTTATTATAGTTCTAGCGACTATAACTGCATTATATGGGTAATAACGCACGTTATATTGCTAATAATATAAGTAATAAGTATAATTATTATAGTCCTAGCGATAATAATAGTAAAATATGGCTAATAGTGCATGTTCTATTGATAATAATAAAAGTAATAAGTATATGTATTACAGTTCTATCGATAATAACTGCATAATATGGGTAATGATGCATGTTATATTGATGATAATAAAAGTAATACGTATATTTATTATAGTTCTAGCGATAATAACTGCATAATATGGGTAATAATGCATGTAATATTGATAATAATATAAGTAATAAGTATAATTATTACAGTTCTGGCGATAATAACTGCATTATATGGGTAATAACGCACCTTATATTGCTAATAATATAAGTAATAAGTATAATTATTATAGTTCTAGCGATAATAATAGAAAAATATGGCTAATAGTGCATGTTATATTGATAATAATAAAAGTAATAAGTATATTTATTACAGTTCTATCGATAATAACTGCATAATATGGGTAATAATGCATGTTATATTGATGATAATAAAACTAATAAGTATATTTATTATAGTTCTAGCGACTATAACTGCATTATATGGCTAATAATGCATGTTATATTGAGAATAATATAAGTAATGAGTATAATTATTACAGTTCTAGCGATAATAACTGCATTATATGGGTAATAATGCATGTTATATTGATAATAATCAAAGTAATAAGTATATTTATTATAGTTCTATCGATAATAACTGCATAATATGGGTAATAATGCATGTTATATTGATGATAATGAAATTTGTAAGTATATTTATTACTGTTCTAGCGATAATAACTGCATTATATGCGTAATAATGCATGTTATATTGATAATAATATAAGTAATAAGTATAATTATTATAGTTCTAGCGATAATAATAGAAAAATATGGCTAATAGTGCATGTTATATTGATAATAATAAAAGTAATAAGTATATTTATTACAGTTCTATCGATAATAACTGCATAATATGGGTAATAATGCATGTTATATTGATGATAATAAAAGTAATAAGTATATTTATTATAGTTCTAGCGACTATAACTGCATTATATGGGTAATAACGCACGTTATATTGCTAATAATATAAGTAATAAGTATAATTATTATAGTTCTAGCGATAATAATAGAAAAATATGGCTAATAGTGCATGTTATATTGATAATAATAAAAGTAATAAGTATATTTATTACAGTTCTATCGATAATAACTGCATAATATGGGTAATAATGCATGTTATATTGATGATAATAAAACTAATAAGTATATTTATTATAGTTCTAGCGACTATAACTGCATTATATGGCTAATAATGCATGTTATATTGAGAATAATATAAGTAATGAGTATAATTATTACAGTTCTAGCGATAATAACTGCATTATATGGGTAATAATGCATGTTATATTGATAATAATCAAAGTAATAAGTATATTTATTATAGTTCTATCGATAATAACTGCATAATATGGGTAATAATGCATGTTATATTGATGATAATGAAATTTGTAAGTATATTTATTACTGTTCTAGCGATAATAACTGCATTATATGCGTAATAATGCATGTTACATTGATAAAATCGGGAGTAATAAGTATAAATATTATAGTTCTAGCGATGATAATCGTAAAATATGGGTAATAGTGCATGTTATATTGATAATAATATAAGTAATAAGTATAATTATTACAGTTCTGGCGATAATAACTGCATTATATGGGTAATAATGCACGTTATATTGCTAATAATATAAGCAATAAGTATAATTATTATAATTCTAGCGATAATAATAGTAAAATATGGATAATAGTGCATGTTATATTGATAATAATAAAAGTAATAAGTATATGTATTACAGTTCTATCGATAATAACTGCATAATATGGGTAATAATGCATGTTATATTGATGATAATGAAATTTGTAAGTATATTTATTACTGTTCTAGCGATAATAACTGCATTATATGCGTAATAATGCATGTTACATTGATAATATCGGGAGTAATAAGTATAATTGTTATAGTTCTAGCGATAATAATAGTAAAATATGGCTGATAGTGCATGTTATATTGATAATAATAAAAGTAATAAGTATATTTATTACAGTTCTATCGATAATAACTGCATAATATGGGTATTAATGCATGTTATATTGATGATAATAAAAGTAATACGTATATTTATTATAGTTCTAGCGATAATAACTGCATAAAATGGGTAATAATGCATGTTATATTGATAATAGTATAAGCAATAAGTATAATTATTACAGTTCTGGCGATAATAACTGCATTATATGGGTAATAATGCACGTTATATTGCTAATAATATAAGTAATAAGTATAATTATTATAGTCCTAGCGATAATAATAGTAAAATATGGCTAATAGTGCATGTTCTATTGATAATAATAAAAGTAATAAGTATATGTATTACAGTTCTATCGATAATAACTGCATAATATGGGTAATGATGCATGTTATATTGATGATAATAAAAGTAATACGTATATTTATTATAGTTCTAGCGATAATAACTGCATAATATGGGTAATAATGCATGTTATATTGATAATAATATAAGTAATAAGTATAATTATTACAGTTCTGGCGATAATAACTGCATTATATAGGTAATAATGCACGTTATATTGCCAATAATATAAGTAATAAGTATAATTATTACACTTCTGGCGATAATAACTGCATTATATGGGTAATAACGCACGTTATATTGCTAATAATATAAGTAATAAGTATAATTATTATAGTTCTGGCGATAATAACTGCATTATATGGGTAATAACGAGTGATGCCCACTTGGACGCCGACCGTTTGGACGCGTCCCGATTGGACGGTCCCGATTCGACTCGTTCCATTTCGAAGCGGTGCCGATTGGACGCGTTCCAATTCTAAGCAGGGCTTATAGAACCTAACCTAACCAAATCTAACCTCTTCGAATTGGGACGCGTCGAATCGGCACCGCTTCGAATTGGAACGCGTCGAATCGGGACCGTCCAAACGGAACGCGTCCAATCGGTCGACGTCCAAGTGGGACACCCCCGGTAATAACGCACCTTATATTGCTAATAATATAAGTAATAAGTATAATTATTATAGTTCTAGCGATAATAATAGAAAAATATGGCTAATAGTGCATGTTATATTGATAGTAATAAAAGTAATAAGTATATTTATTACAGTTCTATCGATAATAACTGCATAATATGGGTAATAATGCATGTTATATTGATGATAATAAAAGTAATAAGTATATTTATTATAGTTCTAGCGACTATAACTGCATTATATGGGTAATAACGCACGTTATATTGCTAATAATATAAGTAATAAGTATAATTATTATAGTCCTAGCGATAATAATAGTAAAATATGGCTAATAGTGCATGTTCTATTGATAATAATAAAAGTAATAAGTATATGTATTACAGTTCTATCGATAATAACTGCATAATATGGGTAATGATGCATGTCTTATTGATGATAATAAAAGTAATACGTATATTTATTATAGTTCTAGCGATAATAACTGCATAATATGGGTAATAATGCATGTTATATTGATAATAATATAAGTAATAAGTATAATTATTACAGTTCTAGCGATAATAACTGCATAATATGGGTAATAATGCACGTTATATTGCTAATAATATAATTAATAAGTATAATTATTACAGTTCTGGCGATAATAACTGCATTATATGGGTAATAACGCACGTTATATTGCTAATAATATAAGTAATAAGTATAATTATTATAGTTCTAGCGATAATAATAGAAAAATATGACTAATAGTGCATGTTAGATTGATAATAATAAAAGTAATAAGTATATTTATTACAGTTCTATCGATAATAACTGCATAATATGGGTAATAATGCATGTTATATTGATGATAATAAAACTAATAAGTATATTTATTATAGTTCTAGCGACTATAACTGCATTATATGGCTAATAATGCATGTTATATTGAGAATAATATAAGTAATGAGTATAATTATTACAGTTCTAGCGATAATAACTGCATTATATGGGTAATAATGCATGTTATATTGATAATAATCAAAGTAATAAGTATATTTATTATAGTTCTATCGATAATAACTGCATAATATGGGTAATAATGCATGTTATATTGATGATAATGAAAGTTGTAAGTATATTTATTACTGTTCTAGCGATAATAACTGCATTATATGCGTAATAATGCATGTTACATTGATAATATCGGGAGTAATAAGTATAAATATTATAGTTCTAGCGATGATAATCGTAAAATATGGGTAATAGTGCATGTTATATTGATAATAATATAAGTAATAAGTATAATTATTACAGTTCTGGCGATAATAACTGCATTATATGGGTAATAAGGCACGTTATATTGCTAATAATATAAGCAATAAGTATAATTATTATAATTCTAGCGATAATAATAGTAAAATATGGATAATAGTGCATGTTATATTGATAATAATAAAAGTAATAAGTATATTTATTATAGCTCTATCGATAATAACCGCATAATATGGGTAATAATGCATGTTATATTGATTGCAATAAAAGTAGTAACTATATTTATTATAGTTCTAGCGATTATAACTGCATAATATGGGTAGTAATGCATGTTATATTGAGAATAATATAAGTAATAAGTATAATTATTACAGTTCTAGCGATAATAATAGTACAATATGGGTAATAATGCACGTTATATTGATAATATCGGGAGTAATAAGTATAAGTATTATAGTTCTAGCGATAATAATAGTAAAATATGGCTAATAGTGCATGTTATATTGATAATAATAAAAGTAATAAGTATATTTATTATAGTTCTATCGATAATAACCGCATAATATGGGTAATAATGCATGTTATATTGATTGCAATAAAAGTAGTAACTATATTTATTATAGTTCTAGCGATTATAACTGCATAATATGGGTAATAATGCATGTTATATTGAGAATAATATAAGTAATAAGCATAATTATTACAGTTCTAGCGATAATAACTGCATTATATGGCTAATAATGCATGTTATATTGATAATAATATAAGTAATAAGTATAATTATTACAGTACTAGCGATAATAACTGCATAATATGGGTAATAATGCACGTTATATTGCTAACAATATAAGTAATAAGTATAATTATTACAGTTCTAGCGATAATAACTGCATTATATGGGTAATAATGCATGTTATATTGATAATATCGGGAGTAATAAGTATAATTATTATAGTTCTAGCGATAATAATAGTACAATATGGCTAATAATGCATGTTATATTGATAATATCGGGAGTAATAAGTATAATTGTTATAGTTCTAGCGATAATAATAGTAAAATATGGCTAATAGTGCATGTTATATTGATAATAATAAAAGTAATAAGTATATTTATTACAGTTCTATCGATAATAACTGCATAATATGGGTATTAATGCATGTTATATTGATGATAATAAAAGTAATAAGTATAATTATTACAGTTCTGGCGATAATAACTGCATTATATGGGTAATAATGCACGTTATATTGCCAATAATATAAGTAATAAGTATAATTATTACAGTTCTAGCGATAATAATTGCATTATATGGCTAATAATGCATGTTATATTGATAATAATATAAGTAATAAGTATAATTATTATAGTTCTAGCGATAATAATAGAAAAATATGGCTAATAGTGCATGTTATATTGATAATAATAAAAGTAATAAGTATATTTATTACAGTTCTATCGATAATAACTGCATAATATGGGTAATAATGCATGTTATATTGATGATAATAAAAGTAATAAGTATATTTATTATAGTTCTAGCGACTATAACTGCATTATATGGGTAATAATGCACGTTATATTGCCAATAATATAAGTAATAAGTATAATTATTACAGTTCTAGCGATAATAACTGCATAATATGGGTAATAATGCACGTTATATTGCTAATAATATAATTAATAAGTATAATTATTACAGTTCTGGCGATAATAACTGCATTATATGGGTAATAACGCACGTTATATTGCTAATAATATAAGTAATAAGTATAATTATTATAGTTCTAGCGATAATAATAGAAAAATATGACTAATAGTGCATGTTAGATTGATAATAATAAAAGTAATAAGTATATTTATTACAGTTCTATCGATAATAACTGCATAATATGGGTAATAATGCATGTTATATTGATGATAATAAAACTAATAAGTATATTTATTATAGTTCTAGCGACTATAACTGCATTATATGGCTAATAATGCATGTTATATTGAGAATAATATAAGTAATGAGTATAATTATTACAGTTCTAGCGATAATAACTGCATTATATGGGTAATAATGCATGTTATATTGATAATAATCAAAGTAATAAGTATATTTATTATAGTTCTATCGATAATAACTGCATAATATGGGTAATAATGCATGTTATATTGATGATAATGAAAGTTGTAAGTATATTTATTACTGTTCTAGCGATAATAACTGCATTATATGCGTAATAATGCATGTTACATTGATAATATCGGGAGTAATAAGTATAAATATTATAGTTCTAGCGATGATAATCGTAAAATATGGGTAATAGTGCATGTTATATTGATAATAATATAAGTAATAAGTATAATTATTACAGTTCTGGCGATAATAACTGCATTATATGGGTAATAAGGCACGTTATATTGCTAATAATATAAGCAATAAGTATAATTATTATAATTCTAGCGATAATAATAGTAATATATGGATAATAGTGCATGTTATATTGATAATAATAAAAGTAATAAGTATATTTATTATAGCTCTATCGATAATAACTGCATAATATGGGTAATAATGCATGTTATATTGATTGCAATAAAAGTAGTAACTATATTTATTATAGTTCTAGCGATTATAACTGCATAATATGGGTAGTAATGCATGTTATATTGAGAATAATATAAGTAATAAGTATAATTATTACAGTTCTAGCGATAATAATAGTACAATATGGGTAATAATGCACGTTATATTGATAATATCGGGAGTAATAAGTATAAGTATTATAGTTCTAGCGATAATAATAGTAAAATATGGCTAATAGTGCATGTTATATTGATAATAATAAAAGTAATAAGTATATTTATTATAGTTCTATCGATAATAACCGCATAATATGGGTAATAATGCATGTTATATTGATTGCAATAAAAGTAGTAACTATATTTATTATAGTTCTAGCGATTATAACTGCATAATATGGGTAATAATGCATGTTATATTGAGAATAATATAAGTAATAAGCATAATTATTACAGTTCTAGCGATAATAACTGCATTATATGGCTAATAATGCATGTTATATTGATAATAATATAAGTAATAAGTATAATTATTACAGTACTAGCGATAATAACTGCATAATATGGGTAATAATGCACGTTATATTGCTAACAATATAAGTAATAAGTATAATTATTACAGTTCTAGCGATAATAACTGCATTATATGGGTAATAATGCATGTTATATTGATAATATCGGGAGTAATAAGTATAATTATTATAGTTCTAGCGATAATAATAGTACAATATGGCTAATAATGCATGTTATATTGATAATATCGGGAGTAATAAGTATAATTGTTATAGTTCTAGCGATAATAATAGTAAAATATGGCTAATAGTGCATGTTATATTGATAATAATAAAAGTAATAAGTATATTTATTACAGTTCTATCGATAATAACTGCATAATATGGGTATTATGCATGTTATATTGATGATAATAAAAGTAATAAGTATAATTATTACAGTTCTGGCGATAATAACTGCATTATATGGGTAATAATGCACGTTATATTGCCAATAATATAAGTAATAAGTATAATTATTACAGTTCTAGCGATAATAATTGCATTATATGGCTAATAATGCATGTTATATTGATAATAATATAAGTAATAAGTATAATTATTATAGTTCTAGCGATAATAATAGAAAAATATGGCTAATAGTGCATGTTATATTGATAATAATAAAAGTAATAAGTATATTTATTACAGTTCTATCGATAATAACTGCATAATATGGGTAATAATGCATGTTATATTGATGATAATAAAAGTAATAAGTATATTTATTATAGTTCTAGCGACTATAACTGCATTATATGGGTAATAACGCACGTTATATTGCTAATAATATAAGTAATAAGTATAATTATTATAGTCCTAGCGATAATAATAGTAAAATATGGCTAATAGTGCATGTTCTATTGATAATAATAAAAGTAATAAGTATATGTATTACAGTTCTATCGATAATAACTGCATAATATGGGTAATGATGCATGTTATATTGATGATAATAAAAGTAATACGTATATTTATTATAGTTCTAGCGATAATAACTGCATAATATGGGTAATAATGCATGTAATATTGATAATAATATAAGTAATAAGTATAATTATTACAGTTCTGGCGATAATAACTGCATTATATGGGTAATAACGCACCTTATATTGCTAATAATATAAGTAATAAGTATAATTATTATAGTTCTAGCGATAATAATAGAAAAATATGGCTAATAGTGCATGTTATATTGATAATAATAAAAGTAATAAGTATATTTATTACAGTTCTATCGATAATAGCTGCATAATATGGGTAATAATGCATGTTATATTGATGATAATAAAACTAATAAGTATATTTATTATAGTTCTAGCGACTATAACTGCATTATATGGCTAATAATGCATGTTATATTGAGAATAATATAAGTAATGAGTATAATTATTACAGTTCTAGCGATAATAACTGCATTATATGGGTAATAATGCATGTTATATTGATAATAATCAAAGTAATAAGTATATTTATTATAGTTCTATCGATAATAACTGCATAATATGGGTAATAATGCATGTTATATTGATGATAATGAAATTTGTAAGTATATTTATTACTGTTCTAGCGATAATAACTGCATTATATGCGTAATAATGCATGTTACATTGATAATATCGGGAGTAATAAGTATAAATATTATAGTTCTAGCGATGATAATCGTAAAATATGGGTAATAGTGCATGTTATATTGATAATAATATAAATAATAAGTATAATTATTACAGTTCTGGCGATAATAACTGCATTATATGGGTAATAATGCACGTTATATTGCTAATAATATAAGTAATAAGTATACTTATTACAGTTCTAGCGATAATAACTGCATTATATGGGTAATAATGCATGTTATATTGACAATAATATAAGTAATAAGTATATTTATTATAGTTCTAGCGATTATAACTGCATAATATGGGTAATAATGCATGTTATATTGAGAATAATATAAGTAATAAGTATAAGTATTATAGTTCTAGCGATAATAATAGTAAAATATGGCTAATAGTGCATGTTCTATTGATAATAATAAAAGTAATAAGTATATTTATTACAGTTCTATCGATAATAACTGCATAATATGGGTAATGATGCATGTTATATTGATGATAATGAAAACAGTAAGTATATTTATTACAGTTCTAGCGATAATAATAGTAAAATATGGCTGATAGTGCATGTTATATTGATAATAATAAGGGTAATAAGTACATTTATTACAGTTCTATCGATAATAACTGCATAATATGGGTAATAATGCATGTTATATTGATGATAATAAAAGTAGTAAGTATATTTATTATAGTTCTAGCGATAACAACTGCATAATATGGGTAATAATGCATGTTATATTGATAATAATGTAAGTAATAAGTATAATTATTACAGTTCTAGCGATAATAACTGCATTATATGGGTAATAATGCACGTTATATTGCTAATAATATAAGTAATAAGTATATTTATTACAGTTCTAGCAATAATAACTGCATTATATGGGTAATAATGCATGTTATATTGATAATATCGGGAGTAGTAAGTATAATTATTATAGTTCTAGCGATAATAATAGTAAAATATGGGTAATAGTGCATGTTATATTGATAATAACAAAAGTAATAAGTATATTTATTACAGTTCTATCGATAATAACTGCATAATATGGGTAATAATGCATGTTATATTGATGATAATAAAAGTAATAAGTATAATTATTACAGTACTAGCGATAATAACTGCATAATAGGGGTAATAATGCACGTTATATTGATAATATCGGGAGTAATAAGTATAATTATTATAGTTCTAGCGATAATAACTGCATTATATGGGTAATAATGCACGTTATATTGCTAATAATATAAGTAATAAGTATATTTATTACAGTTCTAGCAATAATAACTGCATTATATGGGTAATAATGCATGTTATATTGATAATATCGGGAGTAGTAAGTATAATTATTATAGTTCTAGCGATAATAATAGTAAAATATGGGTAATAGTGCACGTTATATTGATAATAACAAAAGTAATAAGTATATTTATTACAGTTCTATCGATAATAACTGCATAATATGGGTAATAATGCATGTTATATTGATGATAATAAAAGTAATAAGTATATTTATTATAGTTCTAGCGACTATAACTGCATAATATGGGTAATAATGCATGTTATATTGAGAATAATATAAGTAATGAGTATAATTATTACAGTTCTAGCGATAATCACTGCATTATATGGGTAATAATGCACGTGATATTGCTAATAATATAAGTAATAAGTATAATTATTACAGTTCTAGCGATAATAACTGCATTATATGGGTAATAATGCATGTTATATTGATAATAATATAAGTAATAAGTATAATTATTACAGTTCTAGCGATAATAACTGCATAATAGGTGTAATAATGCACGTTATATTGATAATATCGGGAGTAATAAGTATAATTATTATAGTTCTAGCGATGATAATCGTAAAATATGGGTAATAGTGCATGTTATATTGATAATAATATAAGTAATAAGTATAATTATTACAGTTCTAGCGATAATAACTGCATTATATGGGTCATAATGCATGTTATATTGTTAATATTGGGAGTAATAAGTATAATTATTATAGTCCCAGCGATAGTAATAGTAAAATATGGCTAATAGTGCATGTTCTATTGATATTAATAAAAGTAATAAGTATATTTATTACAGTTCTATCGATAATAACTGCATAATATGGGCAATGATGCATGTTATATTGATGATAATAAAAGTAATACGTATATTTATTATAGTTCTAGCGATAATAACTGCATAATATGGATAATAATGCATGTTATATTGATAATAATATTAATAATAAGTATAATTATTACAGTTCTGGCGATAATAACTGCATTATATGGGTAATAATGCACGTTATATTGCTAATAATATAAGTAATAGGTATAATTATTACAGTTCTAGCGATAATAACTGCATTATATGGGTCATAATGCATGTTATATTGTTAATATTGGGAGTAATAAGTATAATTATTATAGTCCCAGCGATAGTAATAGTAAAATATGGCTAATAGTGCATGTTCTATTGATATTAATAAAAGTAATAAGTATATTTATTACAGTTCTATCGATAATAACTGCATAATATGGGCAATGATGCATGTTATATTGATGATAATAAAAGTAATACGTATATTTATTATAGTTCTAGCGATAATAACTGCATAATATGGATAATAATGCATGTTATATTGATAATAATATTAATAATAAGTATAATTATTACAGTTCTGGCGATAATAACTGCATTATATGGGTAATAATGCACGTTATATTGCTAATAATATAAGTAATAAGTATAATTATTACAGTTCTAGCGATAATAACTGCATTATATGGGTAATAATGCATGTTATATTGATAATAATATAAGTAATAAGTATAATTATTACAGTTCTAGCGATAATAACTGCATTATATGGGTCATAATGCATGTTATATTGATAATATTGGGAGTAATAAGTATAATTATTATAGTCCTAGCGACAGTAATAGTAAAATATGGCTAAAAGTGCATGTTATATTGATAATAATAAAAGTAATAAGTATATTTATTACAGTTCTATCGATAATAACTGCATAACATGGGTAATAATGCATGTTATATTGATAATAACATAAGTAATAAGTATAATTATTACAGTTCTGGCGATAATAACTGCAGTATGTGGGTAATAATGCATGTTACATTGATAATAATAAAAGTAATAAGTATATTTATTATAGTTCTATCGATAATAACTGCATAATATGGGTAATAATGCATGTTATATTGATGATAATGAAAGTAGTAAGTATATTTAGTACAGTTCTATCGATAATAACTGCATAATATGGGTAATAATGCATGTTATATTGATAATAATAATAGTAATAAGTATATTTATTATAGTTCTATGGATAATAACTGCATAATATGGGTAATAATGCATGTTATATTGATGATAATGAAAGTAGTAAGTATATGTATTACAGTTCTAGCGATAATAACTGCATTATATGGGTAATAATGCATGTTATATTGATAATATTGGGAGTAATAAGTATAATTATTATAGTCCTAGGGATAATAATAGTAAAATATGGCTAATAGTGCATGTTCTATTGATAATAATAAAAGTAATAAGTATATGTATTACAGTTCTATCGATAATAACAGCATAATATGGGTAATGATGCATGTTATATTGATGATAATAAAAGTAATACGTATATTTATTATAGTTCTAGCGATAATAACTGCATAATATGGGTAATAATGCATGTTATATTGATAATAATATAAGTAATAAGTATAATTATTACAGTTCTGGCGATAATAACTGCATTATATGGGTAATAATGCACGTTATATTGCCAATAATATAAGTAATAAGCATAATTATTACAGTTCTAGCGATAATAACTGCATTATATGGCTAATAATGCATGTTATATTGATAATAATATAAGTAATAAGTATAATTATTACAGTTCTAGCGATAATAACTGCATAATATGGGTAATAATGCACGTTATATTGCTAACAATATAAGTAATAAGTATAATTATTACAGTTCTAGCGATAATAACTGCATTATATGGGTAATAATGCATGTTATATTGATAATATCGGGAGTAATAAGTATAATTATTATAGTTCTAGCGATAATAATAGTACAATATGGCTAATAATGCATGTTATATTGATAATATCGGGAGTAATAAGTATAATTGTTATAGTTCTAGCGATAATAATAGTAAAATATGGCTGATAGTGCATGTTATATTGATAATAATAAAAGTAATAAGTATATTTATTACAGTTCTATCGATAATAACTGCATAATATGGGTATTAATGCATGTTATATTGATGATAATAAAAGTAATACGTATATTTATTATAGTTCTAGCGATAATAACTGCATAAAATGGGTAATAATGCATGTTATATTGATAATAGTATAAGCAATAAGTATAATTATTACAGTTCTGGCGATAATAACTGCATTATATGGGTAATAATGCACGTTATATTGCTAATAATATAAGTAATAAGTATAATTATTATAGTCCTAGCGATAATAATAGTAAAATATGGCTAATAGTGCATGTTCTATTGATAATAATAAAAGTAATAAGTATATGTATTACAGTTCTATCGATAATAACTGCATAATATGGGTAATGATGCATGTTATATTGATGATAATAAAAGTAATACGTATATTTATTATAGTTCTAGCGATAATAACTGCATAATATGGGTAATAATGCATGTTATATTGATAATAATATAAGTAATAAGTATAATTATTACAGTTCTGGCGATAATAACTGCATTATATAGGTAATAATGCACGTTATATTGCCAATAATATAAGTAATAAGTATAATTATTACACTTCTGGCGATAATAACTGCATTATATGGGTAATAACGCACGTTATATTGCTAATAATATAAGTAATAAGTATAATTATTATAGTTCTGGCGATAATAACTGCATTATATGGGTAATAACGAGTGATGCCCACTTGGACGCCGACCGTTTGGACGCGTCCCGATTGGACGGTCCCGATTCGACTCGTTCCATTTCGAAGCGGTGCCGATTGGACGCGTTCCAATTCTAAGCAGGGCTTATAGAACCTAACCTAACCAAATCTAACCTCTTCGAATTGGGACGCGTCGAATCGGCACCGCTTCGAATTGGAACGCGTCGAATCGGGACCGTCCAAACGGAACGCGTCCAATCGGTCGACGTCCAAGTGGGACACCCCCGGTAATAACGCACCTTATATTGCTAATAATATAAGTAATAAGTATAATTATTATAGTTCTAGCGATAATAATAGAAAAATATGGCTAATAGTGCATGTTATATTGATAGTAATAAAAGTAATAAGTATATTTATTACAGTTCTATCGATAATAACTGCATAATATGGGTAATAATGCATGTTATATTGATGATAATAAAAGTAATAAGTATATTTATTATAGTTCTAGCGACTATAACTGCATTATATGGGTAATAACGCACGTTATATTGCTAATAATATAAGTAATAAGTATAATTATTATAGTCCTAGCGATAATAATAGTAAAATATGGCTAATAGTGCATGTTCTATTGATAATAATAAAAGTAATAAGTATATGTATTACAGTTCTATCGATAATAACTGCATAATATGGGTAATGATGCATGTCTTATTGATGATAATAAAAGTAATACGTATATTTATTATAGTTCTAGCGATAATAACTGCATAATATGGGTAATAATGCATGTTATATTGATAATAATATAAGTAATAAGTATAATTATTACAGTTCTGGCGATAATAACTGCATTATATGGGTAATAATGCACGTTATATTGCCAATAATATAAGTAATAAGTATAATTATTACAGTTCTAGCGATAATAACTGCATTATATGGCTAATAATGCATGTTATATTGATAATAATATAAGTAATAAGTATAATTATTACAGTTCTAGCGATAATAACTGCATAATATGGGTAATAATGCACGTTATATTGCTAATAATATAATTAATAAGTATAATTATTACAGTTCTGGCGATAATAACTGCATTATATGGGTAATAACGCACGTTATATTGCTAATAATATAAGTAATAAGTATAATTATTATAGTTCTAGCGATAATAATAGAAAAATATGACTAATAGTGCATGTTAGATTGATAATAATAAAAGTAATAAGTATATTTATTACAGTTCTATCGATAATAACTGCATAATATGGGTAATAATGCATGTTATATTGATGATAATAAAACTAATAAGTATATTTATTATAGTTCTAGCGACTATAACTGCATTATATGGCTAATAATGCATGTTATATTGAGAATAATATAAGTAATGAGTATAATTATTACAGTTCTAGCGATAATAACTGCATTATATGGGTAATAATGCATGTTATATTGATAATAATCAAAGTAATAAGTATATTTATTATAGTTCTATCGATAATAACTGCATAATATGGGTAATAATGCATGTTATATTGATGATAATGAAAGTTGTAAGTATATTTATTACTGTTCTAGCGATAATAACTGCATTATATGCGTAATAATGCATGTTACATTGATAATATCGGGAGTAATAAGTATAAATATTATAGTTCTAGCGATGATAATCATAAAATATGGGTAATAGTGCATGTTATATTGATAATAATATAAGTAATAAGTATAATTATTACAGTTCTGGCGATAATAACTGCATTATATGGGTAATAAGGCACGTTATATTGCTAATAATATAAGCAATAAGTATAATTATTATAATTCTAGCGATAATAATAGTAAAATATGGATAATAGTGCATGTTATATTGATAATAATAAAAGTAATAAGTATATTTATTATAGTTCTATCGATAATAACCGCATAATATGGGTAATAATGCATGTTATATTGATTGCAATAAAAGTAGTAACTATATTTATTATAGTTCTAGCGATTATAACTGCATAATATGGGTAATAATGCATGTTATATTGAGAATAATATAAGTAATAAGCATAATTATTACAGTTCTAGCGATAATAACTGCATTATATGGCTAATAATGCATGTTATATTGATAATAATATAAGTAATAAGTATAATTATTACAGTACTAGCGATAATAACTGCATAATATGGGTAATAATGCACGTTATATTGCTAACAATATAAGTAATAAGTATAATTATTACAGTTCTAGCGATAATAACTGCATTATATGGGTAATAATGCATGTTATATTGATAATATCGGGAGTAATAAGTATAATTATTATAGTTCTAGCGATAATAATAGTACAATATGGCTAATAATGCATGTTATATTGATAATATCGGGAGTAATAAGTATAATTGTTATAGTTCTAGCGATAATAATAGTAAAATATGGCTAATAGTGCATGTTATATTGATAATAATAAAAGTAATAAGTATATTTATTACAGTTCTATCGATAATAACTGCATAATATGGGTATTAATGCATGTTATATTGATGATAATAAAAGTAATAAGTATAATTATTACAGTTCTGGCGATAATAACTGCATTATATGGGTAATAATGCACGTTATATTGCCAATAATATAAGTAATAAGTATAATTATTACAGTTCTAGCGATAATAATTGCATTATATGGCTAATAATGCATGTTATATTGATAATAATATAAGTAATAAGTATAATTATTATAGTTCTAGCGATAATAATAGAAAAATATGGCTAATAGTGCATGTTATATTGATAATAATAAAAGTAATAAGTATATTTATTACAGTTCTATCGATAATAACTGCATAATATGGGTAATAATGCATGTTATATTGATGATAATAAAAGTAATAAGTATATTTATTATAGTTCTAGCGACTATAACTGCATTATATGGGTAATAACGCACGTTATATTGCTAATAATATAAGTAATAAGTATAATTATTATAGTCCTAGCGATAATAATAGTAAAATATGGCTAATAGTGCATGTTCTATTGATAATAATAAAAGTAATAAGTATATGTATTACAGTTCTATCGATAATAACTGCATAATATGGGTAATGATGCATGTTATATTGATGATAATAAAAGTAATACGTATATTTATTATAGTTCTAGCGATAATAACTGCATAATATGGGTAATAATGCATGTAATATTGATAATAATATAAGTAATAAGTATAATTATTACAGTTCTGGCGATAATAACTGCATTATATGGGTAATAACGCACCTTATATTGCTAATAATATAAGTAATAAGTATAATTATTATAGTTCTAGCGATAATAATAGAAAAATATGGCTAATAGTGCATGTTATATTGATAATAATAAAAGTAATAAGTATATTTATTACAGTTCTATCGATAATAACTGCATAATATGGGTAATAATGCATGTTATATTGATGATAATAAAACTAATAAGTATATTTATTATAGTTCTAGCGACTATAACTGCATTATATGGCTAATAATGCATGTTATATTGAGAATAATATAAGTAATGAGTATAATTATTACAGTTCTAGCGATAATAACTGCATTATATGGGTAATAATGCATGTTATATTGATAATAATCAAAGTAATAAGTATATTTATTATAGTTCTATCGATAATAACTGCATAATATGGGTAATAATGCATGTTATATTGATGATAATGAAATTTGTAAGTATATTTATTACTGTTCTAGCGATAATAACTGCATTATATGCGTAATAATGCATGTTATATTGATAATAATATAAGTAATAAGTATAATTATTATAGTTCTAGCGATAATAATAGAAAAATATGGCTAATAGTGCATGTTATATTGATAATAATAAAAGTAATAAGTATATTTATTACAGTTCTATCGATAATAACTGCATAATATGGGTAATAATGCATGTTATATTGATGATAATAAAAGTAATAAGTATATTTATTATAGTTCTAGCGACTATAACTGCATTATATGGGTAATAACGCACGTTATATTGCTAATAATATAAGTAATAAGTATAATTATTATAGTTCTAGCGATAATAATAGAAAAATATGGCTAATAGTGCATGTTATATTGATAATAATAAAAGTAATAAGTATATTTATTACAGTTCTATCGATAATAACTGCATAATATGGGTAATAATGCATGTTATATTGATGATAATAAAACTAATAAGTATATTTATTATAGTTCTAGCGACTATAACTGCATTATATGGCTAATAATGCATGTTATATTGAGAATAATATAAGTAATGAGTATAATTATTACAGTTCTAGCGATAATAACTGCATTATATGGGTAATAATGCATGTTATATTGATAATAATCAAAGTAATAAGTATATTTATTATAGTTCTATCGATAATAACTGCATAATATGGGTAATAATGCATGTTATATTGATGATAATGAAATTTGTAAGTATATTTATTACTGTTCTAGCGATAATAACTGCATTATATGCGTAATAATGCATGTTACATTGATAAAATCGGGAGTAATAAGTATAAATATTATAGTTCTAGCGATGATAATCGTAAAATATGGGTAATAGTGCATGTTATATTGATAATAATATAAGTAATAAGTATAATTATTACAGTTCTGGCGATAATAACTGCATTATATGGGTAATAATGCACGTTATATTGCTAATAATATAAGCAATAAGTATAATTATTATAATTCTAGCGATAATAATAGTAAAATATGGATAATAGTGCATGTTATATTGATAATAATAAAAGTAATAAGTATATGTATTACAGTTCTATCGATAATAACTGCATAATATGGGTAATAATGCATGTTATATTGATGATAATGAAATTTGTAAGTATATTTATTACTGTTCTAGCGATAATAACTGCATTATATGCGTAATAATGCATGTTACATTGATAATATCGGGAGTAATAAGTATAATTGTTATAGTTCTAGCGATAATAATAGTAAAATATGGCTGATAGTGCATGTTATATTGATAATAATAAAAGTAATAAGTATATTTATTACAGTTCTATCGATAATAACTGCATAATATGGGTATTAATGCATGTTATATTGATGATAATAAAAGTAATACGTATATTTATTATAGTTCTAGCGATAATAACTGCATAAAATGGGTAATAATGCATGTTATATTGATAATAGTATAAGCAATAAGTATAATTATTACAGTTCTGGCGATAATAACTGCATTATATGGGTAATAATGCACGTTATATTGCTAATAATATAAGTAATAAGTATAATTATTATAGTCCTAGCGATAATAATAGTAAAATATGGCTAATAGTGCATGTTCTATTGATAATAATAAAAGTAATAAGTATATGTATTACAGTTCTATCGATAATAACTGCATAATATGGGTAATGATGCATGTTATATTGATGATAATAAAAGTAATACGTATATTTATTATAGTTCTAGCGATAATAACTGCATAATATGGGTAATAATGCATGTTATATTGATAATAATATAAGTAATAAGTATAATTATTACAGTTCTGGCGATAATAACTGCATTATATAGGTAATAATGCACGTTATATTGCCAATAATATAAGTAATAAGTATAATTATTACACTTCTGGCGATAATAACTGCATTATATGGGTAATAACGCACGTTATATTGCTAATAATATAAGTAATAAGTATAATTATTATAGTTCTGGCGATAATAACTGCATTATATGGGTAATAACGAGTGATGCCCACTTGGACGCCGACCGTTTGGACGCGTCCCGATTGGACGGTCCCGATTCGACTCGTTCCATTTCGAAGCGGTGCCGATTGGACGCGTTCCAATTCTAAGCAGGGCTTATAGAACCTAACCTAACCAAATCTAACCTCTTCGAATTGGGACGCGTCGAATCGGCACCGCTTCGAATTGGAACGCGTCGAATCGGGACCGTCCAAACGGAACGCGTCCAATCGGTCGACGTCCAAGTGGGACACCCCCGGTAATAACGCACCTTATATTGCTAATAATATAAGTAATAAGTATAATTATTATAGTTCTAGCGATAATAATAGAAAAATATGGCTAATAGTGCATGTTATATTGATAGTAATAAAAGTAATAAGTATATTTATTACAGTTCTATCGATAATAACTGCATAATATGGGTAATAATGCATGTTATATTGATGATAATAAAAGTAATAAGTATATTTATTATAGTTCTAGCGACTATAACTGCATTATATGGGTAATAACGCACGTTATATTGCTAATAATATAAGTAATAAGTATAATTATTATAGTCCTAGCGATAATAATAGTAAAATATGGCTAATAGTGCATGTTCTATTGATAATAATAAAAGTAATAAGTATATGTATTACAGTTCTATCGATAATAACTGCATAATATGGGTAATGATGCATGTCTTATTGATGATAATAAAAGTAATACGTATATTTATTATAGTTCTAGCGATAATAACTGCATAATATGGGTAATAATGCATGTTATATTGATAATAATATAAGTAATAAGTATAATTATTACAGTTCTAGCGATAATAACTGCATAATATGGGTAATAATGCACGTTATATTGCTAATAATATAATTAATAAGTATAATTATTACAGTTCTGGCGATAATAACTGCATTATATGGGTAATAACGCACGTTATATTGCTAATAATATAAGTAATAAGTATAATTATTATAGTTCTAGCGATAATAATAGAAAAATATGACTAATAGTGCATGTTAGATTGATAATAATAAAAGTAATAAGTATATTTATTACAGTTCTATCGATAATAACTGCATAATATGGGTAATAATGCATGTTATATTGATGATAATAAAACTAATAAGTATATTTATTATAGTTCTAGCGACTATAACTGCATTATATGGCTAATAATGCATGTTATATTGAGAATAATATAAGTAATGAGTATAATTATTACAGTTCTAGCGATAATAACTGCATTATATGGGTAATAATGCATGTTATATTGATAATAATCAAAGTAATAAGTATATTTATTATAGTTCTATCGATAATAACTGCATAATATGGGTAATAATGCATGTTATATTGATGATAATGAAAGTTGTAAGTATATTTATTACTGTTCTAGCGATAATAACTGCATTATATGCGTAATAATGCATGTTACATTGATAATATCGGGAGTAATAAGTATAAATATTATAGTTCTAGCGATGATAATCGTAAAATATGGGTAATAGTGCATGTTATATTGATAATAATATAAGTAATAAGTATAATTATTACAGTTCTGGCGATAATAACTGCATTATATGGGTAATAAGGCACGTTATATTGCTAATAATATAAGCAATAAGTATAATTATTATAATTCTAGCGATAATAATAGTAAAATATGGATAATAGTGCATGTTATATTGATAATAATAAAAGTAATAAGTATATTTATTATAGCTCTATCGATAATAACCGCATAATATGGGTAATAATGCATGTTATATTGATTGCAATAAAAGTAGTAACTATATTTATTATAGTTCTAGCGATTATAACTGCATAATATGGGTAGTAATGCATGTTATATTGAGAATAATATAAGTAATAAGTATAATTATTACAGTTCTAGCGATAATAATAGTACAATATGGGTAATAATGCACGTTATATTGATAATATCGGGAGTAATAAGTATAAGTATTATAGTTCTAGCGATAATAATAGTAAAATATGGCTAATAGTGCATGTTATATTGATAATAATAAAAGTAATAAGTATATTTATTATAGTTCTATCGATAATAACCGCATAATATGGGTAATAATGCATGTTATATTGATTGCAATAAAAGTAGTAACTATATTTATTATAGTTCTAGCGATTATAACTGCATAATATGGGTAATAATGCATGTTATATTGAGAATAATATAAGTAATAAGCATAATTATTACAGTTCTAGCGATAATAACTGCATTATATGGCTAATAATGCATGTTATATTGATAATAATATAAGTAATAAGTATAATTATTACAGTACTAGCGATAATAACTGCATAATATGGGTAATAATGCACGTTATATTGCTAACAATATAAGTAATAAGTATAATTATTACAGTTCTAGCGATAATAACTGCATTATATGGGTAATAATGCATGTTATATTGATAATATCGGGAGTAATAAGTATAATTATTATAGTTCTAGCGATAATAATAGTACAATATGGCTAATAATGCATGTTATATTGATAATATCGGGAGTAATAAGTATAATTGTTATAGTTCTAGCGATAATAATAGTAAAATATGGCTAATAGTGCATGTTATATTGATAATAATAAAAGTAATAAGTATATTTATTACAGTTCTATCGATAATAACTGCATAATATGGGTATTAATGCATGTTATATTGATGATAATAAAAGTAATAAGTATAATTATTACAGTTCTGGCGATAATAACTGCATTATATGGGTAATAATGCACGTTATATTGCCAATAATATAAGTAATAAGTATAATTATTACAGTTCTAGCGATAATAATTGCATTATATGGCTAATAATGCATGTTATATTGATAATAATATAAGTAATAAGTATAATTATTATAGTTCTAGCGATAATAATAGAAAAATATGGCTAATAGTGCATGTTATATTGATAATAATAAAAGTAATAAGTATATTTATTACAGTTCTATCGATAATAACTGCATAATATGGGTAATAATGCATGTTATATTGATGATAATAAAAGTAATAAGTATATTTATTATAGTTCTAGCGACTATAACTGCATTATATGGGTAATAATGCACGTTATATTGCCAATAATATAAGTAATAAGTATAATTATTACAGTTCTAGCGATAATAACTGCATAATATGGGTAATAATGCACGTTATATTGCTAATAATATAATTAATAAGTATAATTATTACAGTTCTGGCGATAATAACTGCATTATATGGGTAATAACGCACGTTATATTGCTAATAATATAAGTAATAAGTATAATTATTATAGTTCTAGCGATAATAATAGAAAAATATGACTAATAGTGCATGTTAGATTGATAATAATAAAAGTAATAAGTATATTTATTACAGTTCTATCGATAATAACTGCATAATATGGGTAATAATGCATGTTATATTGATGATAATAAAACTAATAAGTATATTTATTATAGTTCTAGCGACTATAACTGCATTATATGGCTAATAATGCATGTTATATTGAGAATAATATAAGTAATGAGTATAATTATTACAGTTCTAGCGATAATAACTGCATTATATGGGTAATAATGCATGTTATATTGATAATAATCAAAGTAATAAGTATATTTATTATAGTTCTATCGATAATAACTGCATAATATGGGTAATAATGCATGTTATATTGATGATAATGAAAGTTGTAAGTATATTTATTACTGTTCTAGCGATAATAACTGCATTATATGCGTAATAATGCATGTTACATTGATAATATCGGGAGTAATAAGTATAAATATTATAGTTCTAGCGATGATAATCGTAAAATATGGGTAATAGTGCATGTTATATTGATAATAATATAAGTAATAAGTATAATTATTACAGTTCTGGCGATAATAACTGCATTATATGGGTAATAAGGCACGTTATATTGCTAATAATATAAGCAATAAGTATAATTATTATAATTCTAGCGATAATAATAGTAATATATGGATAATAGTGCATGTTATATTGATAATAATAAAAGTAATAAGTATATTTATTATAGCTCTATCGATAATAACTGCATAATATGGGTAATAATGCATGTTATATTGATTGCAATAAAAGTAGTAACTATATTTATTATAGTTCTAGCGATTATAACTGCATAATATGGGTAGTAATGCATGTTATATTGAGAATAATATAAGTAATAAGTATAATTATTACAGTTCTAGCGATAATAATAGTACAATATGGGTAATAATGCACGTTATATTGATAATATCGGGAGTAATAAGTATAAGTATTATAGTTCTAGCGATAATAATAGTAAAATATGGCTAATAGTGCATGTTATATTGATAATAATAAAAGTAATAAGTATATTTATTATAGTTCTATCGATAATAACCGCATAATATGGGTAATAATGCATGTTATATTGATTGCAATAAAAGTAGTAACTATATTTATTATAGTTCTAGCGATTATAACTGCATAATATGGGTAATAATGCATGTTATATTGAGAATAATATAAGTAATAAGCATAATTATTACAGTTCTAGCGATAATAACTGCATTATATGGCTAATAATGCATGTTATATTGATAATAATATAAGTAATAAGTATAATTATTACAGTACTAGCGATAATAACTGCATAATATGGGTAATAATGCACGTTATATTGCTAACAATATAAGTAATAAGTATAATTATTACAGTTCTAGCGATAATAACTGCATTATATGGGTAATAATGCATGTTATATTGATAATATCGGGAGTAATAAGTATAATTATTATAGTTCTAGCGATAATAATAGTACAATATGGCTAATAATGCATGTTATATTGATAATATCGGGAGTAATAAGTATAATTGTTATAGTTCTAGCGATAATAATAGTAAAATATGGCTAATAGTGCATGTTATATTGATAATAATAAAAGTAATAAGTATATTTATTACAGTTCTATCGATAATAACTGCATAATATGGGTATTATGCATGTTATATTGATGATAATAAAAGTAATAAGTATAATTATTACAGTTCTGGCGATAATAACTGCATTATATGGGTAATAATGCACGTTATATTGCCAATAATATAAGTAATAAGTATAATTATTACAGTTCTAGCGATAATAATTGCATTATATGGCTAATAATGCATGTTATATTGATAATAATATAAGTAATAAGTATAATTATTATAGTTCTAGCGATAATAATAGAAAAATATGGCTAATAGTGCATGTTATATTGATAATAATAAAAGTAATAAGTATATTTATTACAGTTCTATCGATAATAACTGCATAATATGGGTAATAATGCATGTTATATTGATGATAATAAAAGTAATAAGTATATTTATTATAGTTCTAGCGACTATAACTGCATTATATGGGTAATAACGCACGTTATATTGCTAATAATATAAGTAATAAGTATAATTATTATAGTCCTAGCGATAATAATAGTAAAATATGGCTAATAGTGCATGTTCTATTGATAATAATAAAAGTAATAAGTATATGTATTACAGTTCTATCGATAATAACTGCATAATATGGGTAATGATGCATGTTATATTGATGATAATAAAAGTAATACGTATATTTATTATAGTTCTAGCGATAATAACTGCATAATATGGGTAATAATGCACGTTATATTGCTAATAATATAATTAATAAGTATAATTATTACAGTTCTGGCGATAATAACTGCATTATATGGGTAATAACGCACGTTATATTGCTAATAATATAAGTAATAAGTATAATTATTATAGTTCTAGCGATAATAATAGAAAAATATGACTAATAGTGCATGTTAGATTGATAATAATAAAAGTAATAAGTATATTTATTACAGTTCTATCGATAATAACTGCATAATATGGGTAATAATGCATGTTATATTGATGATAATAAAACTAATAAGTATATTTATTATAGTTCTAGCGACTATAACTGCATTATATGGCTAATAATGCATGTTATATTGAGAATAATATAAGTAATGAGTATAATTATTACAGTTCTAGCGATAATAACTGCATTATATGGGTAATAATGCATGTTATATTGATAATAATCAAAGTAATAAGTATATTTATTATAGTTCTATCGATAATAACTGCATAATATGGGTAATAATGCATGTTATATTGATGATAATGAAAGTTGTAAGTATATTTATTACTGTTCTAGCGATAATAACTGCATTATATGCGTAATAATGCATGTTACATTGATAATATCGGGAGTAATAAGTATAAATATTATAGTTCTAGCGATGATAATCGTAAAATATGGGTAATAGTGCATGTTATATTGATAATAATATAAGTAATAAGTATAATTATTACAGTTCTGGCGATAATAACTGCATTATATGGGTAATAAGGCACGTTATATTGCTAATAATATAAGCAATAAGTATAATTATTATAATTCTAGCGATAATAATAGTAAAATATGGATAATAGTGCATGTTATATTGATAATAATAAAAGTAATAAGTATATTTATTATAGCTCTATCGATAATAACCGCATAATATGGGTAATAATGCATGTTATATTGATTGCAATAAAAGTAGTAACTATATTTATTATAGTTCTAGCGATTATAACTGCATAATATGGGTAGTAATGCATGTTATATTGAGAATAATATAAGTAATAAGTATAATTATTACAGTTCTAGCGATAATAATAGTACAATATGGGTAATAATGCACGTTATATTGATAATATCGGGAGTAATAAGTATAAGTATTATAGTTCTAGCGATAATAATAGTAAAATATGGCTAATAGTGCATGTTATATTGATAATAATAAAAGTAATAAGTATATTTATTATAGTTCTATCGATAATAACCGCATAATATGGGTAATAATGCATGTTATATTGATTGCAATAAAAGTAGTAACTATATTTATTATAGTTCTAGCGATTATAACTGCATAATATGGGTAATAATGCATGTTATATTGAGAATAATATAAGTAATAAGCATAATTATTACAGTTCTAGCGATAATAACTGCATTATATGGCTAATAATGCATGTTATATTGATAATAATATAAGTAATAAGTATAATTATTACAGTACTAGCGATAATAACTGCATAATATGGGTAATAATGCACGTTATATTGCTAACAATATAAGTAATAAGTATAATTATTACAGTTCTAGCGATAATAACTGCATTATATGGGTAATAATGCATGTTATATTGATAATATCGGGAGTAATAAGTATAATTATTATAGTTCTAGCGATAATAATAGTACAATATGGCTAATAATGCATGTTATATTGATAATATCGGGAGTAATAAGTATAATTGTTATAGTTCTAGCGATAATAATAGTAAAATATGGCTAATAGTGCATGTTATATTGATAATAATAAAAGTAATAAGTATATTTATTACAGTTCTATCGATAATAACTGCATAATATGGGTATTAATGCATGTTATATTGATGATAATAAAAGTAATAAGTATAATTATTACAGTTCTGGCGATAATAACTGCATTATATGGGTAATAATGCACGTTATATTGCCAATAATATAAGTAATAAGTATAATTATTACAGTTCTAGCGATAATAATTGCATTATATGGCTAATAATGCATGTTATATTGATAATAATATAAGTAATAAGTATAATTATTATAGTTCTAGCGATAATAATAGAAAAATATGGCTAATAGTGCATGTTATATTGATAATAATAAAAGTAATAAGTATATTTATTACAGTTCTATCGATAATAACTGCATAATATGGGTAATAATGCATGTTATATTGATGATAATAAAAGTAATAAGTATATTTATTATAGTTCTAGCGACTATAACTGCATTATATGGGTAATAACGCACGTTATATTGCTAATAATATAAGTAATAAGTATAATTATTATAGTCCTAGCGATAATAATAGTAAAATATGGCTAATAGTGCATGTTCTATTGATAATAATAAAAGTAATAAGTATATGTATTACAGTTCTATCGATAATAACTGCATAATATGGGTAATGATGCATGTTATATTGATGATAATAAAAGTAATACGTATATTTATTATAGTTCTAGCGATAATAACTGCATAATATGGGTAATAATGCATGTTATATTGATAATAATATAAGTAATAAGTATAATTATTACAGTTCTGGCGATAATAACTGCATTATATGGGTAATAACGCACCTTATATTGCTAATAATATAAGTAATAAGTATAATTATTATAGTTCTAGCGATAATAATAGAAAAATATGGCTAATAGTGCATGTTATATTGATAATAATAAAAGTAATAAGTATATTTATTACAGTTCTATCGATAATAACTGCATAATATGGGTAATAATGCATGTTATATTGATGATAATAAAACTAATAAGTATATTTATTATAGTTCTAGCGACTATAACTGCATTATATGGCTAATAATGCATGTTATATTGAGAATAATATAAGTAATGAGTATAATTATTACAGTTCTAGCGATAATAACTGCATTATATGGGTAATAATGCATGTTATATTGATAATAATAAAAGTAATAAGTATATTTATTATAATTCTATCGATAATAACTGCATAATATGGGCAATAATGCATGTTATATTGATGATAATGAAAGTAGTAAGTATATTTAGTACAGTTCTATCGATAATAACTGCATAATATGGGTAATAATGCATGTTATATTGATAATAATAAAAGTAATAAGTATATTTATTATAGTTCTATGGATAATAACTGCATAATATGGGTAATAATGCGTGTTATATTGATGATAATGAAAGTAGTAAGTATATGTATTACAGTTCTAGCGATAATAACTGCATAATATGGGTAATAATGCATGTTATATTGATAATAATATAAGTAATAAGTATAATTATTACAGTTCTAGCGATAATAACTGCATTATATGGCTAATAATGCATGTTATATTGATAATAATATAAGTAATAAGTATAATTATTACAGTTCTAGCGATAATAACTGCATAATATGGGTAATAATGCACGTTATATTGCTAACAATATAAGTAATAAGTATAATTATTACAGTTCTAGCGATAATAACTGCATTATATGGGTAATAATGCATGTTATATTGATCATATCGGGAGTAATAAGTATAATTATTATAGTTCTAGCGATAATAATAGTAAAATATGGCTAATAATGCATGTTATATTGATAATATCGGGAGTAATAAGTATAATTGTTATAGTTCTAGCGATAATAATAGTAAAATATGGCTAATAGTGCATGTTATATTGATAATAATAAAAGTAATAAGTATATTTATTACAGTTCTATCGATAATAACTGCATAATATGCGTATTAATGCATGTTATATTGATGATAATAAAAGTAATACGTATATTTATTATAGTTCTATGGATAATAACTGCATAATATGGGTAATAATGCATGTTATATTGATAATAGTATAAGCAATAAGTATAATTATTACAGTTCTGGCGATAATAACTGCATTATATGGGTAATAATGCACGTTATATTGCTAATAATATAAGTAATAAGTATAATTATTATAGTCCTAGCGATAATAATAGTAAAATATGGCTAATAGTGCATGTTCTATTGATAATAATAAAAGTAATAAGTATATGTATTACAGTTCTATCGATAATAACTGCATAATATGGGTAATGATGCATGTTATATTGATGATAATAAAAGTAATACGTATATTTATTATAGTTCTAGCGATAATAACTGCATAATATGGGTAATAATGCATGTTATATTGATAATAATATAAGTAATAAGTATAATTATTACAGTTCTGGTGATAATAACTGCATTATATGGGTAATAATGCACGTTATATTGCCAATAATATAAGTAATAAGTATAATTATTACAGTTCTAGCGATAATAACTGCATTATATGGCTAATAATGCATGTTATATTGAGAATAATGTAAGTAATGAGTATAATTATTACAGTTCTAGCGATAATCACTGCATTATATGGGTAATAATGCACGTTATATTGCTAATAATATAAGTAATAAGTATAATTATTACAGTTCTGGCGATAATAACTGCATTATATGGGTAATAACGCACGTTATATTGCTAATAATATAAGTAATAAGTATAATTATTATAGTTCTAGCGATAATAATAGTAAAATATGGCTAATACTGCATGTTATATTGATAATAATAAAAGTAATAAGTATATTTATTACAGTTCTATCGATAATAACTGCATAATATGGGTAATAATGCATGTTATATTGATGATAATAAAAGTAATAAGTATATTTATTATAGTTCTAGCGACTGTAACTGCATAATATGGGTAATAATGCATGTTATATTGAGAATAATATAAGTAATGAGTATAATTATTACAGTTCTAGCGATAATCACTGCATTATATGGGTAATAATGCACGTTATATTGCTAATAATATAATTAATAAGTATAATTATTACAGTTCTAGCGATAATAACTGCATAATATGGGTAATGATGCAGGTTATATTGATGATAATAAAAGTAATACGTATTTTTATTATAGTTCTAGCGATAATAACTGCATAATATGGGTAATAATGCATGTTATATTGATAATAATATAAATAATAAGTATAATTATTACAGTTCTGGCGATAATAACTGCATTATATGGGTAATAATGCACGTTATATTGCTAATAATATAAATAATAAGTATAATTATTACAGTTCTGGCAATAATAACTGCATTATATGGGCAATAATGCACATTATATTGCTAATAATATAAGTAATAAGTATAATTATTACAGTTCTAGCGATAATAACTGCATTATATGGGTAATAATGTATGTTATATTGATAATAATATAAATAATAGGTATAATTATTACAGTTCTGGCAATAATAACTGCATTATATGGGTAATAATGCACGTTATATTGCTAATAATATAAGCAATAAGTATAATTATTATAATACTAGCGATAATAATAGTAAAATATGGATAATAGTGCATGTTATATTGATAATAATAAAAGTAATAAGTATATTTATTATAGTTCTATCGATAATAACCGCATAATATGGGTAATAATGCACGTTATATTGCTAATAATATAAGTAATAAGTATAATTATTGCAGTTCTAGCGATAATAACTGCATTATTTGGGTAATAATGGATGTTATATTAATAATATCGGGAGTAATAAGTATAATTATTACAGTTCTGGCGATTATGTTAGTAAAATATGGCTAATAGTGCATGTTATATTGATAATAATAAAAGTAATAAGTATATTTATTACAGTGCTATCGATAATAACTGCATAATATGGGTATTAATGCATGTTATATTGATGATAATAAAAGTAATACGTATATTTATTATAGTTCTAGCGATAATAACTGCATAATATGGGTAATAATGCATGTTATATTGATAATAGTATAAGCAATAAGTATAATTATTACAGTTCTGGCGATAATAATTGCATTATATGGGCAATAATGCACGTTATATTGCTAATAATATAAGTAATAAGTATAATTATTATAGTCCTAGCGATAATAATAGTAAAATATGGCTAATAGTGCATGTTCTATTGATAATAATAAAAGTAATAAGTATATGTATTACAGTTCTATCGATGATAACTGCATAATATGCGTAATGATGCATGTTATATTGATGATAATAAAAGTAATACGTATATTTATTAAAGTTCTAGCGATAATAACTGCATAATATGGGTAATAATGCATGTTATATTGATAATAATATAAGTAATAAGTATAATTATTACAGTTCTGGTGATAATAACTGCATTATATGGGTAATAATGCACGTTATATTGCCAATAATATAAGTAATAAGTATAATTATTACAGTTCTAGCGATAATAACTGCATTATATGGCTAATAATGCATGTTATATTGAGAATAATGTAAGTAATGAGTATAATTATTACAGTTCTAGCGATAATCACTGCATTATATGGGTAATAATGCACGTTATATTGCTAATAATATAAGTAATAAGTATAATTATTACAGTTCTGGCGATAATAACTGCATTATATGGGTAATAACGCACGTTATATTGCTAATAATATAAGTAATAAGTATAATTATTATAGTTCTAGCGATAATAATAGTAAAATATGGCTAATACTGCATGTTATATTGATAATAATAAAAGTAATAAGTATATTTATTACAGTTCTATCGATAATAACTGCATAATATGGGTAATAATGCATGTTATATTGATGATAATAAAAGTAATAAGTATATTTATTATAGTTCTAGCGACTGTAACTGCATAATATGGGTAATAATGCATGTTATATTGAGAATAATATAAGTAATGAGTATAATTATTACAGTTCTAGCGATAATCACTGCATTATATGGGTAATAATGCACGTTATATTGCTAATAATATAAGTAATAAGTATAATTATTACATTTCTAGCGATAATAACTGCATTATATGAGTAATAATGCATGTTATATTGATAATAATATAAGTAATAAGTATAATTATTACAGTTCTAGCGATAATAACTGCATAATATGGGTAATGATGCAGGTTATATTGATGATAATAAAAGTAATACGTATTTTTATTATAGTTCTAGCGATAATAACTGCATAATATGGGTAATAATGCATGTTATATTGATAATAATATAAATAATAAGTATAATTATTACAGTTCTGGCGATAATAACTGCATTATATGGGTAATAATGCACGTTATATTGCTAATAATATAAATAATAAGTATAATTATTACAGTTCTGGCAATAATAACTGCATTATATGGGTAATAATGCACGTTATATTGCCAATAATATAAGTAATAAGTATAATTATTACAGTTCTAGCGATAATAACTGCATTATATGGCTAATAATGCATGTTATATTGATAATAATATAAGTAATAAGTATAATTATTACAGTACTAGCGATAATAACTGCATAATATGGGTAATAATGCACGTTATATTGCTAACAATATAAGTAATAAGTATAATTATTACAGTTCTAGCGATAATAACTGCATTATATGGGTAATAATGCATGTTATATTGATAATATCGGGAGTAATAAGTATAATTATTATAGTTCTAGCGATAATAATAGTACAATATGGCTAATAATGCATGTTATATTGATAATATCGGGAGTAATAAGTATAATTGTTATAGTTCTAGCGATAATAATAGTAAAATATGGCTAATAGTGCATGTTATATTGATAATAATAAAAGTAATAAGTATATTTATTACAGTTCTATCGATAATAACTGCATAATATGGGTATTAATGCATGTTATATTGATGATAATAAAAGTAATACGTATATTTATTATAGTTCTAGCGATAATAACTGCATAATATGGGTAATAATGCATGTTATATTGATAATAGTATAAGCAATAAGTATAATTATTACAGTTCTGGCGATAATAACTGCATTATATGGGTAATAATGCACGTTATATTGCTAATAATATAAGTAATAAGTATAATTATTATAGTCCTAGCGATAATAATAGTAAAATATGGCTAATAGTGCATGTTCTATTGATAATAATAAAAGTAATAAGTATATGTATTACAGTTCTATCGATAATAACTGCATAATATGGGTAATGATGCATGTTATATTGATGATAATAAAAGTAATACGTATATTTATTATAGTTCTAGCGATAATAACTGCATAATATGGGTAATAATGCATGTTATATTGATAATAATATAAGTAATAAGTATAATTATTACAGTTCTGGCGATAATAACTGCATTATATGGGTAATAACGCACCTTATATTGCTAATAATATAAGTAATAAGTATAATTATTATAGTTCTAGCGATAATAATAGAAAAATATGGCTAATAGTGCATGTTATATTGATAATAATAAAAGTAATAAGTATATTTATTACAGTTCTATCGATAATAACTGCATAATATGGGTAATAATGCATGTTATATTGATGATAATAAAACTAATAAGTATATTTATTATAGTTCTAGCGACTATAACTGCATTATATGGCTAATAATGCATGTTATATTGAGAATAATATAAGTAATGAGTATAATTATTACAGTTCTAGCGATAATAACTGCATTATATGGGTAATAATGCATGTTATATTGATAATAATAAAAGTAATAAGTATATTTATTATAATTCTATCGATAATAACTGCATAATATGGGCAATAATGCATGTTATATTGATGATAATGAAAGTAGTAAGTATATTTAGTACAGTTCTATCGATAATAACTGCATAATATGGGTAATAATGCATGTTATATTGATAATAATAAAAGTAATAAGTATATTTATTATAGTTCTATGGATAATAACTGCATAATATGGGTAATAATGCGTGTTATATTGATGATAATGAAAGTAGTAAGTATATGTATTACAGTTCTAGCGATAATAACTGCATAATATGGGTAATAATGCATGTTATATTGATAATAATATAAGTAATAAGTATAATTATTACAGTTCTAGCGATAATAACTGCATTATATGGCTAATAATGCATGTTATATTGATAATAATATAAGTAATAAGTATAATTATTACAGTTCTAGCGATAATAACTGCATAATATGGGTAATAATGCACGTTATATTGCTAACAATATAAGTAATAAGTATAATTATTACAGTTCTAGCGATAATAACTGCATTATATGGGTAATAATGCATGTTATATTGATCATATCGGGAGTAATAAGTATAATTATTATAGTTCTAGCGATAATAATAGTAAAATATGGCTAATAATGCATGTTATATTGATAATATCGGGAGTAATAAGTATAATTGTTATAGTTCTAGCGATAATAATAGTAAAATATGGCTAATAGTGCATGTTATATTGATAATAATAAAAGTAATAAGTATATTTATTACAGTTCTATCGATAATAACTGCATAATATGCGTATTAATGCATGTTATATTGATGATAATAAAAGTAATACGTATATTTATTATAGTTCTATGGATAATAACTGCATAATATGGGTAATAATGCATGTTATATTGATAATAGTATAAGCAATAAGTATAATTATTACAGTTCTGGCGATAATAACTGCATTATATGGGTAATAATGCACGTTATATTGCTAATAATATAAGTAATAAGTATAATTATTATAGTCCTAGCGATAATAATAGTAAAATATGGCTAATAGTGCATGTTCTATTGATAATAATAAAAGTAATAAGTATATGTATTACAGTTCTATCGATAATAACTGCATAATATGGGTAATGATGCATGTTATATTGATGATAATAAAAGTAATACGTATATTTATTATAGTTCTAGCGATAATAACTGCATAATATGGGTAATAATGCATGTTATATTGATAATAATATAAGTAATAAGTATAATTATTACAGTTCTGGTGATAATAACTGCATTATATGGGTAATAATGCACGTTATATTGCCAATAATATAAGTAATAAGTATAATTATTACAGTTCTAGCGATAATAACTGCATTATATGGCTAATAATGCATGTTATATTGAGAATAATGTAAGTAATGAGTATAATTATTACAGTTCTAGCGATAATCACTGCATTATATGGGTAATAATGCACGTTATATTGCTAATAATATAAGTAATAAGTATAATTATTACAGTTCTGGCGATAATAACTGCATTATATGGGTAATAACGCACGTTATATTGCTAATAATATAAGTAATAAGTATAATTATTATAGTTCTAGCGATAATAATAGTAAAATATGGCTAATACTGCATGTTATATTGATAATAATAAAAGTAATAAGTATATTTATTACAGTTCTATCGATAATAACTGCATAATATGGGTAATAATGCATGTTATATTGATGATAATAAAAGTAATAAGTATATTTATTATAGTTCTAGCGACTGTAACTGCATAATATGGGTAATAATGCATGTTATATTGAGAATAATATAAGTAATGAGTATAATTATTACAGTTCTAGCGATAATCACTGCATTATATGGGTAATAATGCACGTTATATTGCTAATAATATAATTAATAAGTATAATTATTACAGTTCTAGCGATAATAACTGCATAATATGGGTAATGATGCAGGTTATATTGATGATAATAAAAGTAATACGTATTTTTATTATAGTTCTAGCGATAATAACTGCATAATATGGGTAATAATGCATGTTATATTGATAATAATATAAATAATAAGTATAATTATTACAGTTCTGGCGATAATAACTGCATTATATGGGTAATAATGCACGTTATATTGCTAATAATATAAATAATAAGTATAATTATTACAGTTCTGGCAATAATAACTGCATTATATGGGCAATAATGCACATTATATTGCTAATAATATAAGTAATAAGTATAATTATTACAGTTCTAGCGATAATAACTGCATTATATGGGTAATAATGTATGTTATATTGATAATAATATAAATAATAGGTATAATTATTACAGTTCTGGCAATAATAACTGCATTATATGGGTAATAATGCACGTTATATTGCTAATAATATAAGCAATAAGTATAATTATTATAATACTAGCGATAATAATAGTAAAATATGGATAATAGTGCATGTTATATTGATAATAATAAAAGTAATAAGTATATTTATTATAGTTCTATCGATAATAACCGCATAATATGGGTAATAATGCACGTTATATTGCTAATAATATAAGTAATAAGTATAATTATTGCAGTTCTAGCGATAATAACTGCATTATTTGGGTAATAATGGATGTTATATTAATAATATCGGGAGTAATAAGTATAATTATTACAGTTCTGGCGATTATGTTAGTAAAATATGGCTAATAGTGCATGTTATATTGATAATAATAAAAGTAATAAGTATATTTATTACAGTGCTATCGATAATAACTGCATAATATGGGTATTAATGCATGTTATATTGATGATAATAAAAGTAATACGTATATTTATTATAGTTCTAGCGATAATAACTGCATAATATGGGTAATAATGCATGTTATATTGATAATAGTATAAGCAATAAGTATAATTATTACAGTTCTGGCGATAATAATTGCATTATATGGGCAATAATGCACGTTATATTGCTAATAATATAAGTAATAAGTATAATTATTATAGTCCTAGCGATAATAATAGTAAAATATGGCTAATAGTGCATGTTCTATTGATAATAATAAAAGTAATAAGTATATGTATTACAGTTCTATCGATAATAACTGCATAATATGCGTAATGATGCATGTTATATTGATGATAATAAAAGTAATACGTATATTTATTAAAGTTCTAGCGATAATAACTGCATAATATGGGTAATAATGCATGTTATATTGATAATAATATAAGTAATAAGTATAATTATTACAGTTCTGGTGATAATAACTGCATTATATGGGTAATAATGCACGTTATATTGCCAATAATATAAGTAATAAGTATAATTATTACAGTTCTAGCGATAATAACTGCATTATATGGCTAATAATGCATGTTATATTGAGAATAATGTAAGTAATGAGTATAATTATTACAGTTCTAGCGATAATCACTGCATTATATGGGTAATAATGCACGTTATATTGCTAATAATATAAGTAATAAGTATAATTATTACAGTTCTGGCGATAATAACTGCATTATATGGGTAATAACGCACGTTATATTGCTAATAATATAAGTAATAAGTATAATTATTATAGTTCTAGCGATAATAATAGTAAAATATGGCTAATACTGCATGTTATATTGATAATAATAAAAGTAATAAGTATATTTATTACAGTTCTATCGATAATAACTGCATAATATGGGTAATAATGCATGTTATATTGATGATAATAAAAGTAATAAGTATATTTATTATAGTTCTAGCGACTGTAACTGCATAATATGGGTAATAATGCATGTTATATTGAGAATAATATAAGTAATGAGTATAATTATTACAGTTCTAGCGATAATCACTGCATTATATGGGTAATAATGCACGTTATATTGCTAATAATATAAGTAATAAGTATAATTATTACATTTCTAGCGATAATAACTGCATTATATGAGTAATAATGCATGTTATATTGATAATAATATAAGTAATAAGTATAATTATTACAGTTCTAGCGATAATAACTGCATAATATGGGTAATGATGCAGGTTATATTGATGATAATAAAAGTAATACGTATTTTTATTATAGTTCTAGCGATAATAACTGCATAATATGGGTAATAATGCATGTTATATTGATAATAATATAAATAATAAGTATAATTATTACAGTTCTGGCGATAATAACTGCATTATATGGGTAATAATGCACGTTATATTGCTAATAATATAAATAATAAGTATAATTATTACAGTTCTGGCAATAATAACTGCATTATATGGGCAATAATGCACATTATATTGCTAATAATATAAGTAATAAGTATAATTATTACAGTTCTAGCGATAATAACTGCATTATATGGGTAATAATGTATGTTATATTGATAATAATATAAATAATAGGTATAATTATTACAGTTCTGGCAATAATAACTGCATTATATGGGTAATAATGCACGTTATATTGCTAATAATATAAGCAATAAGTATAATTATTATAATACTAGCGATAATAATAGTAAAATATGGATAATAGTGCATGTTATATTGATAATAATAAAAGTAATAAGTATATTTATTATAGTTCTATCGATAATAACCGCATAATATGGGTAATAATGCACGTTATATTGCTAATAATATAAGTAATAAGTATAATTATTGCAGTTCTAGCGATAATAACTGCATTATTTGGGTAATAATGGATGTTATATTAATAATATCGGGAGTAATAAGTATAATTATTACAGTTCTGGCGATTATGTTAGTAAAATATGGCTAATAGTGCATGTTATATTGATAATAATAAAAGTAATAAGTATATTTATTACAGTGCTATCGATAATAACTGCATAATATGGGTATTAATGCATGTTATATTGATGATAATAAAAGTAATACGTATATTTATTATAGTTCTAGCGATAATAACTGCATAATATGGGTAATAATGCATGTTATATTGATAATAGTATAAGCAATAAGTATAATTATTACAGTTCTGGCGATAATAATTGCATTATATGGGCAATAATGCACGTTATATTGCTAATAATATAAGTAATAAGTATAATTATTATAGTCCTAGCGATAATAATAGTAAAATATGGCTAATAGTGCATGTTCTATTGATAATAATAAAAGTAATAAGTATATGTATTACAGTTCTATCGATAATAACTGCATAATATGCGTAATGATGCATGTTATATTGATGATAATAAAAGTAATACGTATATTTATTAAAGTTCTAGCGATAATAACTGCATAATATGGGTAATAATGCATGTTATATTGATAATAATATAAGTAATAAGTATAATTATTACAGTTCTGGTGATAATAACTGCATTATATGGGTAATAATGCACGTTATATTGCCAATAATATAAGTAATAAGTATAATTATTACAGTTCTAGCGATAATAATTGCATTATATGGCTAATAATGCATGTTATATTGAGAATAATGTAAGTAATGAGTATAATTATTACAGTTCTAGCGATAATCACTGCATTATATGGGTAATAATGCACGTTATATTGCTAATAATATAAGTAATAAGTATAATTATTACAGTTCTGGCGATAATAACTGCATTATATGGGTAATAACGCACGTTATATTGCTAATAATATAAGTAATAAGTATAATTATTATAGTTCTAGCGATAATAATAGTAAAATATGGCTAATACTGCATGTTATATTGATAATAATAAAAGTAATAAGTATATTTATTACAGTTCTATCGATAATAACTGCATAATATGGGTAATAATGCATGTTATATTGATGATAATAAAAGTAATAAGTATATTTATTATAGTTCTAGCGACTGTAACTGCATAATATGGGTAATAATGCATGTTATATTGAGAATAATATAAGTAATGAGTATAATTATTACAGTTCTAGCGATAATCACTGCATTATATGGGTAATAATGCACGTTATATTGCTAATAATATAAGTAATAAGTATAATTATTACATTTCTAGCGATAATAACTGCATTATATGAGTAATAATGCATGTTATATTGATAATAATATAAGTAATAAGTATAATTATTACAGTTCTAGCGATAATAACTGCATAATATGGGTAATGATGCAGGTTATATTGATGATAATAAAAGTAATACGTATTTTTATTATAGTTCTAGCGATAATAACTGCATAATATGGGTAATAATGCATGTTATATTGATAATAATATAAATAATAAGTATAATTATTACAGTTCTGGCGATAATAACTGCATTATATGGGTAATAATGCACGTTATATTGCTAATAATATAAATAATAAGTATAATTATTACAGTTCTGGCAATAATAACTGCATTATATGGGTAATAATGCACGTTATATTGCCAATAATATAAGTAATAAGTATAATTATTACAGTTCTAGCGATAATAACTGCATTATATGGCTAATAATGCATGTTATATTGATAATAATATAAGTAATAAGTATAATTATTACAGTACTAGCGATAATAACTGCATAATATGGGTAATAATGCACGTTATATTGCTAACAATATAAGTAATAAGTATAATTATTACAGTTCTAGCGATAATAACTGCATTATATGGGTAATAATGCATGTTATATTGATAATATCGGGAGTAATAAGTATAATTATTATAGTTCTAGCGATAATAATAGTACAATATGGCTAATAATGCATGTTATATTGATAATATCGGGAGTAATAAGTATAATTGTTATAGTTCTAGCGATAATAATAGTAAAATATGGCTAATAGTGCATGTTATATTGATAATAATAAAAGTAATAAGTATATTTATTACAGTTCTATCGATAATAACTGCATAATATGGGTATTAATGCATGTTATATTGATGATAATAAAAGTAATACGTATATTTATTATAGTTCTAGCGATAATAACTGCATAATATGGGTAATAATGCATGTTATATTGATAATAGTATAAGCAATAAGTATAATTATTACAGTTCTGGCGATAATAACTGCATTATATGGGTAATAATGCACGTTATATTGCTAATAATATAAGTAATAAGTATAATTATTATAGTCCTAGCGATAATAATAGTAAAATATGGCTAATAGTGCATGTTCTATTGATAATAATAAAAGTAATAAGTATATGTATTACAGTTCTATCGATAATAACTGCATAATATGGGTAATGATGCATGTTATATTGATGATAATAAAAGTAATACGTATATTTATTATAGTTCTAGCGATAATAACTGCATAATATGGGTAATAATGCATGTTATATTGATAATAATATAAGTAATAAGTATAATTATTACAGTTCTGGTGATAATAACTGCATTATATGGGTAATAATGCACGTTATATTGCCAATAATATAAGTAATAAGTATAATTATTACAGTTCTAGCGATAATAACTGCATTATATGGCTAATAATGCATGTTATATTGAGAATAATGTAAGTAATGAGTATAATTATTACAGTTCTAGCGATAATCACTGCATTATATGGGTAATAATGCACGTTATATTGCTAATAATATAAGTAATAAGTATAATTATTACAGTTCTGGCGATAATAACTGCATTATATGGGTAATAACGCACGTTATATTGCTAATAATATAAGTAATAAGTATAATTATTATAGTTCTAGCGATAATAATAGTAAAATATGGCTAATACTGCATGTTATATTGATAATAATAAAAGTAATAAGTATATTTATTACAGTTCTATCGATAATAACTGCATAATATGGGTAATAATGCATGTTATATTGATGATAATAAAAGTAATAAGTATATTTATTATAGTTCTAGCGACTGTAACTGCATAATATGGGTAATAATGCATGTTATATTGATGATAATGAAAGTAGTAAGTATATTTAGTACAGTTCTATCGATAATAACTGCATAATATGGGTAATAATGCATGTTATATTGATAATAATAAAAGTAATAAGTATATTTATTATAGTTCTATGGATAATAACTGCATAATATGGGTAATAATGCGTGTTATATTGATGATAATGAAAGTAGTAAGTATATGTATTACAGTTCTAGCGATAATAACTGCATAATATGGGTAATAATGCATGTTATATTGATAATAATATAAGTAATAAGTATAATTATTACAGTTCTAGCGATAATAACTGCATTATATGGCTAATAATGCATGTTATATTGATAATAATATAAGTAATAAGTATAATTATTACAGTTCTAGCGATAATAACTGCATAATATGGGTAATAATGCACGTTATATTGCTAACAATATAAGTAATAAGTATAATTATTACAGTTCTAGCGATAATAACTGCATTATATGGGTAATAATGCATGTTATATTGATCATATCGGGAGTAATAAGTATAATTATTATAGTTCTAGCGATAATAATAGTAAAATATGGCTAATAATGCATGTTATATTGATAATATCGGGAGTAATAAGTATAATTGTTATAGTTCTAGCGATAATAATAGTAAAATATGGCTAATAGTGCATGTTATATTGATAATAATAAAAGTAATAAGTATATTTATTACAGTTCTATCGATAATAACTGCATAATATGCGTATTAATGCATGTTATATTGATGATAATAAAAGTAATACGTATATTTATTATAGTTCTATGGATAATAACTGCATAATATGGGTAATAATGCATGTTATATTGATAATAGTATAAGCAATAAGTATAATTATTACAGTTCTGGCGATAATAACTGCATTATATGGGTAATAATGCACGTTATATTGCTAATAATATAAGTAATAAGTATAATTATTATAGTCCTAGCGATAATAATAGTAAAATATGGCTAATAGTGCATGTTCTATTGATAATAATAAAAGTAATAAGTATATGTATTACAGTTCTATCGATAATAACTGCATAATATGGGTAATGATGCATGTTATATTGATGATAATAAAAGTAATACGTATATTTATTATAGTTCTAGCGATAATAACTGCATAATATGGGTAATAATGCATGTTATATTGATAATAATATAAGCAATAAGTATAATTATTACAGTTCTGGTGATAATAACTGCATTATATGGGTAATAATGCACGTTATATTGCCAATAATATAAGTAATAAGTATAATTATTACAGTTCTAGCGATAATAACTGCATTATATGGCTAATAATGCATGTTATATTGAGAATAATGTAAGTAATGAGTATAATTATTACAGTTCTAGCGATAATCACTGCATTATATGGGTAATAATGCACGTTATATTGCTAATAATATAAGTAATAAGTATAATTATTACAGTTCTGGCGATAATAACTGCATTATATGGGTAATAACGCACGTTATATTGCTAATAATATAAGTAATAAGTATAATTATTATAGTTCTAGCGATAATAATAGTAAAATATGGCTAATACTGCATGTTATATTGATAATAATAAAAGTAATAAGTATATTTATTACAGTTCTATCGATAATAACTGCATAATATGGGTAATAATGCATGTTATATTGATGATAATAAAAGTAATAAGTATATTTATTATAGTTCTAGCGACTGTAACTGCATAATATGGGTAATAATGCATGTTATATTGAGAATAATATAAGTAATGAGTATAATTATTACAGTTCTAGCGATAATCACTGCATTATATGGGTAATAATGCACGTTATATTGCTAATAATATAATTAATAAGTATAATTATTACAGTTCTAGCGATAATAACTGCATAATATGGGTAATGATGCAGGTTATATTGATGATAATAAAAGTAATACGTATTTTTATTATAGTTCTAGCGATAATAACTGCATAATATGGGTAATAATGCATGTTATATTGATAATAATATAAATAATAAGTATAATTATTACAGTTCTGGCGATAATAACTGCATTATATGGGTAATAATGCACGTTATATTGCTAATAATATAAATAATAAGTATAATTATTACAGTTCTGGCAATAATAACTGCATTATATGGGCAATAATGCACATTATATTGCTAATAATATAAGTAATAAGTATAATTATTACAGTTCTAGCGATAATAACTGCATTATATGGGTAATAATGTATGTTATATTGATAATAATATAAATAATAGGTATAATTATTACAGTTCTGGCAATAATAACTGCATTATATGGGTAATAATGCACGTTATATTGCTAATAATATAAGCAATAAGTATAATTATTATAATACTAGCGATAATAATAGTAAAATATGGATAATAGTGCATGTTATATTGATAATAATAAAAGTAATAAGTATATTTATTATAGTTCTATCGATAATAACCGCATAATATGGGTAATAATGCACGTTATATTGCTAATAATATAAGTAATAAGTATAATTATTGCAGTTCTAGCGATAATAACTGCATTATTTGGGTAATAATGGATGTTATATTAATAATATCGGGAGTAATAAGTATAATTATTACAGTTCTGGCGATTATGTTAGTAAAATATGGCTAATAGTGCATGTTATATTGATAATAATAAAAGTAATAAGTATATTTATTACAGTGCTATCGATAATAACTGCATAATATGGGTATTAATGCATGTTATATTGATGATAATAAAAGTAATACGTATATTTATTATAGTTCTAGCGATAATAACTGCATAATATGGGTAATAATGCATGTTATATTGATAATAGTATAAGCAATAAGTATAATTATTACAGTTCTGGCGATAATAATTGCATTATATGGGCAATAATGCACGTTATATTGCTAATAATATAAGTAATAAGTATAATTATTATAGTCCTAGCGATAATAATAGTAAAATATGGCTAATAGTGCATGTTCTATTGATAATAATAAAAGTAATAAGTATATGTATTACAGTTCTATCGATAATAACTGCATAATATGCGTAATGATGCATGTTATATTGATGATAATAAAAGTAATACGTATATTTATTAAAGTTCTAGCGATAATAACTGCATAATATGGGTAATAATGCATGTTATATTGATAATAATATAAGTAATAAGTATAATTATTACAGTTCTGGTGATAATAACTGCATTATATGGGTAATAATGCACGTTATATTGCCAATAATATAAGTAATAAGTATAATTATTACAGTTCTAGCGATAATAACTGCATTATATGGCTAATAATGCATGTTATATTGAGAATAATGTAAGTAATGAGTATAATTATTACAGTTCTAGCGATAATCACTGCATTATATGGGTAATAATGCACGTTATATTGCTAATAATATAAGTAATAAGTATAATTATTACAGTTCTGGCGATAATAACTGCATTATATGGGTAATAACGCACGTTATATTGCTAATAATATAAGTAATAAGTATAATTATTATAGTTCTAGCGATAATAATAGTAAAATATGGCTAATACTGCATGTTATATTGATAATAATAAAAGTAATAAGTATATTTATTACAGTTCTATCGATAATAACTGCATAATATGGGTAATAATGCATGTTATATTGATGATAATAAAAGTAATAAGTATATTTATTATAGTTCTAGCGACTGTAACTGCATAATATGGGTAATAATGCATGTTATATTGAGAATAATATAAGTAATGAGTATAATTATTACAGTTCTAGCGATAATCACTGCATTATATGGGTAATAATGCACGTTATATTGCTAATAATATAAGTAATAAGTATAATTATTACATTTCTAGCGATAATAACTGCATTATATGAGTAATAATGCATGTTATATTGATAATAATATAAGTAATAAGTATAATTATTACAGTTCTAGCGATAATAACTGCATAATATGGGTAATGATGCAGGTTATATTGATGATAATAAAAGTAATACGTATTTTTATTATAGTTCTAGCGATAATAACTGCATAATATGGGTAATAATGCATGTTATATTGATAATAATATAAATAATAAGTATAATTATTACAGTTCTGGCGATAATAACTGCATTATATGGGTAATAATGCACGTTATATTGCTAATAATATAAATAATAAGTATAATTATTACAGTTCTGGCAATAATAACTGCATTATATGGGCAATAATGCACGTTATATTGCTAATAATATAAGTAATAAGTATAATTATTACAGTTCTAGCGATAATAACTGCATTATATGGGTAATAATGCATGTTATATTGATAATAATATAAATAATAAGTATAATTATTACAGTTCTGGCAATAATAACTGCATTATATGGGTAATAATGCACGTTATATTGCTAATAATATAAGCAATAAGTATAATTATTATAATACTAGCGATAATAATAGTAAAATATGGATAATAGTGCATGTTATATTGATAATAATAAAAGTAATAAGTATATTTATTATAGTTCTATCGATAATAACCGCATAATATGGGTAATAATGCACGTTATATTGCTAATAATATAAGTAATAAGTATAATTATTGCAGTTCTAGCGATAATAACTGCATTATTTGGGTAATAATGGATGTTATATTAATAATATCGGGAGTAATAAGTATAATTATTACAGTTCTGGCGATTATGTTAGTAAAATATGGCTAATAGTGCATGTTATATTGATAATAATAAAAGTAATAAGTATATTTATTACAGTTCTATCGATAATAACTGCATAATATGGGTATTAATGCATGTTATATTGATGATAATAAAAGTAATACGTATATTTATTATAGTTCTAGCGATAATAACTGCATAATATGGGTAATAATGCATGTTATATTGATAATAGTATAAGCAATAAGTATAATTATCACAGTTCTGGCGATAATAATTGCATTATATGGGCAATAATGCACGTTATATTGCTAATAATATAAGTAATAAGTATAATTATTATAGTCCTAGCGATAATAATAGTAAAATATGGCTAATAGTGCATGTTCTATTGATAATAATAAAAGTAATAAGTATATGTATTACAGTTCTATCGATAATAACTGCATAATATGCGTAATGATGCATGTTATATTGATGATAATAAAAGTAATACGTATATTTATTAAAGTTCTAGCGATAATAACTGCATAATATGGGTAATAATGCATGTTATATTGATAATAATATAAGTAATAAGTATAATTATTACAGTTCTGGTGATAATAACTGCATTATATGGGTAATAATGCACGTTATATTGCCAATAATATAAGTAATAAGTATAATTATTACAGTTCTAGCGATAATAACTGCATTATATGGCTAATAATGCATGTTATATTGATAATAATATAAGTAATAAGTATAATTATTACAGTTCTAGCGATAATAACTGCATAATATGGGTAATAATGCACGTTATATTGCTAACAATATAAGTAATAAGTATAATTATTACAGTTCTAGCGATAATAACTGCATTATATGGGTAATAATGCATGTTATATTGATAATATCGGGAGTAATAAGTATAATTATTATAGTTCTAGCGATAATAATAGTACAATATGGCTAATACTGCATGTTATATTGATAATATCGGGAGTAATAAGTATAATTGTTATAGTTCTAGCGATAATAATAGTAAAATATGGCTAATAGTGCATGTTATATTGATAATAATAAAAGTAATAAGTATATTTATTACAGTTCTATCGATAATAACTGCATAATATGGGTATTAATGCATGTTATATTGATGATAATAAAAGTAATACGTATATTTATTATAGTTCTATGGATAATAACTGCATAATATGGGTAATAATGCATGTTATATTGATGATAATGAAAGTAGTAAGTATATGTATTACAGTTCTAGCGATAATAACTGCAAAATATGGGTAATAATGCATGTTATATTGATAATAATATAAGTAATAAGTATAATTATTACAGTTCTGGCGATAATAACTGCATTATATGGGTAATAATGCACGTTATATTGCCAATAATATAAGTAATAAGTATAATTATTACGGTTCTAGCGATAATAACTGCATTATATGGCTAATAATGCATGTTATATTGATAATAATATAAGTAATAAGTATAATTATTACAGTTCTAGCGATAATAACTGCATAATATGGGTAATAATGCACGTTATATTGCTAACAATATAAGTAATAAGTATAATTATTACAGTTCTAGCGATAATAACTGCATTATATGGGTAATAATGCATGTTATATTGCCAATAATATAAGTAATAAGTATAATTATTACAGTTCTAGCGATAATAACTGCATTATATGGCTAATAATGCATGTGATATTGATAATAATAAAAGTAATAAGTATATTTATTATAATTCTATCGATAATAACTGCATAATATGGGCAATAATGCATGTTATATTGATGATAATGAAAGTAGTAAGTATATTTAGTACAGTTCTATCGATAATAACTGCATAATATGGGTAATAATGCATGTTATATTGATAATAATAAAAGTAATAAGTATATTTATTATAGTTCTATGGATAATAACTGCATAATATGGGTAATAATGCATGTTATATTGATAATAATAAAAGTAATAAGTATATTTATTATAATTCTATCGATAATAACTGCATAATATGGGCAATAATGCATGTTATATTGATGATAATGAAAGTAGTAAGTATATTTAGTACAGTTCTATCGATAATAACTGCATAATATGGGTAATAATGCATGTTATATTGATAATAATAAAAGTAATAAGTATATTTATTATAGTTCTATGGATAATAACTGCATAATATGGGTAATAATGCGTGTTATATTGATGATAATGAAAGTAGTAAGTATATGTATTACAGTTCTAGCGATAATAACTGCATAATATGGGTAATAATGCATGTTATATTGATAATAATATAAGTAATAAGTATAATTATTACAGTTCTGGCGATAATAACTGCATTATATGGGTAATAATGCACGTTATATTGCCAATAATATAAGTAATAAGTATAATTATTACAGTTCTAGCGATAATAACTGCATTATATGGCTAATAATGCATGTTATATTGATAATAATATAAGTAATAAGTATAGTTATTACAGTTCTAGCGATAGTAACTGCATAATATGGGTAATAATGCACGTTATATTGCTAACAATATAAGTAATAAGTATAATTATTACAGTTCTAGCGATAATAACTGCATTATATGGGTAATAATGCATGTTATATTGATCATATCGGGAGTAATAAGTATAATTATTATAGTTCTAGCGATAATAATAGTAAAATATGGCTAATAATGCATGTTATATTGATAATATCGGGAGTAATAAGTATAATTGTTATAGTTCTAGCGATAATAATAGTAAAATATGGCTAATAGTGCATGTTATATTGATAATAATAAAAGTAATAAGTATATTTATTACAGTTCTATCGATAATAACTGCATAATATGGGTATTAATGCATGTTATATTGATGATAATAAAAGTAATACGTATATTTATTATAGTTCTAGCGATAATAACTGCATAATATGGGTAATAATGCATGTTATATTGATAATAGTATAAGCAATAAGTATAATTATTACAGTTCTGGCGATAATAACTGCATTATATGGGTAATAATGCACGTTATATTGCTAATAATATAAGTAATAAGTATAATTATTATAGTCCTAGCGATAATAATAGTAAAATATGGCTAATAGTGCATGTTCTATTGATAATAATAAAAGTAATAAGTATATGTATTACAGTTCTATCGATAATAACTGCATAATATGGGTAATGATGCATGTTATATTGATGATAATAAAAGTAATACGTATATTTATTATAGTTCTAGCGATAATAACTGCATAATATGGGTAATAATGCATGTTATATTGATAATAATATAAGTAATAAGTATAATTATTACAGTTCTGGTGATAATAACTGCATTATATGGGTAATAATGCACGTTATATTGCCAATAATATAAGTAATAAGTATAATTATTACAGTTCTAGCGATAATAACTGCATTATATGGCTAATAATGCATGTTATATTGAGAATAATGTAAGTAATGAGTATAATTATTACAGTTCTAGCGATAATCACTGCATTATATGGGTAATAATGCACGTTATATTGCTAATAATATAAGTAATAAGTATAATTATTACATTTCTAGCGATAATAACTGCATTATATGAGTAATAATGCATGTTATATTGATAATAATATAAGTAATAAGTATAATTATTACAGTTCTAGCGATAATAACTGCATAATATGGGTAATGATGCAGGTTATATTGATGATAATAAAAGTAATACGTATTTTTATTATAGTTCTAGCGATAATAACTGCATAATATGGGTAATAATGCATGTTATATTGATAATAATATAAATAATAAGTATAATTATTACAGTTCTGGCGATAATAACTGCATTATATGGGTAATAATGCACGTTATATTGCTAATAATATAAGTAATAAGTATAATTATTACAGTTCTGGCGATAATAACTGCATTATATGGGTAATAACGCACGTTATATTGCTAATAATATAAGTAATAAGTATAATTATTATAGTTCTAGCGATAATAATAGTAAAATATGGCTAATACTGCATGTTATATTGATAATAATAAAAGTAATAAGTATATTTATTACAGTTCTATCGATAATAACTGCATAATATGGGTAATAATGCATGTTATATTCATAATAATAAAAGTAATAAGTATATTTATTATAATTCTATCGATAATAACTGCATAATATGGGCAATAATGCATGTTATATTGATGATAATGAAAGTAGTAAGTATATTTAGTACAGTTCTATCGATAATAACTGCATAATATGGGTAATAATGCATGTTATATTGATAATAATAAAAGTAATAAGTATATTTATTATAGTTCTATGGATAATAACTGCATAATATGGGTAATAATGCGTGTTATATTGATGATAATGAAAGTAGTAAGTATAATTATTACAGTTCTAGCGATAATAACTGCATTATATGGCTAATAATGCATGTTATATTGATAATAATATAAGTAATAAGTATAATTATTACAGTTCTAGCGATAATAACTGCATAATATGGGTAATAATGCACGTTATATTGCTAACAATATAAGTAATAAGTATAATTATTACAGTTCTAGCGATAATAACTGCATTATATGGGTAATAATGCATGTTATATTGATCATATCGGGAGTAATAAGTATAATTATTATAGTTCTAGCGATAATAATAGTAAAATATGGCTAATAATGCATGTTATATTGATAATATCGGGAGTAATAAGTATAATTGTTATAGTTCTAGCGATAATAATAGTAAAATATGGCTAATAGTGCATGTTATATTGATAATAATAAAAGTAATAAGTATATTTATTACAGTTCTATCGATAATAACTGCATAATATGCGTATTAATGCATGTTATATTGATGATAATAAAAGTAATACGTATATTTATTATAGTTCTATGGATAATAACTGCATAATATGGGTAATAATGCATGTTATATTGATAATAGTATAAGCAATAAGTATAATTATTACAGTTCTGGCGATAATAACTGCATTATATGGGTAATAATGCACGTTATATTGCTAATAATATAAATAATAAGTATAATTATTACAGTTCTGGCAATAATAACTGCATTATATGGGCAATAATGCACGTTATATTGCTAATAATATAAGTAATAAGTATAATTATTACAGTTCTAGCGATAATAACTGCATTATATGGGTAATAATGCATGTTATATTGATAATAATATAAATAATAAGTATAATTATTACAGTTCTGGCAATAATAACTGCATTATATGGGTAATAATGCACGTTATATTGCTAATAATATAAGCAATAAGTATAATTATTATAATACTAGCGATAATAATAGTAAAATATGGATAATAGTGCATGTTATATTGATAATAATAAAAGTAATAAGTATATTTATTATAGTTCTATCGATAATAACCGCATAATATGGGTAATAATGCACGTTATATTGCTAATAATATAAGTAATAAGTATAATTATTGCAGTTCTAGCGATAATAACTGCATTATTTGGGTAATAATGGATGTTATATTAATAATATCGGGAGTAATAAGTATAATTATTACAGTTCTGGCGATTATGTTAGTAAAATATGGCTAATAGTGCATGTTATATTGATAATAATAAAAGTAATAAGTATATTTATTACAGTTCTATCGATAATAACTGCATAATATGGGTATTAATGCATGTTATATTGATGATAATAAAAGTAATACGTATATTTATTATAGTTCTAGCGATAATAACTGCATAATATGGGTAATAATGCATGTTATATTGATAATAGTATAAGCAATAAGTATAATTATCACAGTTCTGGCGATAATAATTGCATTATATGGGCAATAATGCACGTTATATTGCTAATAATATAAGTAATAAGTATAATTATTATAGTCCTAGCGATAATAATAGTAAAATATGGCTAATAGTGCATGTTCTATTGATAATAATAAAAGTAATAAGTATATGTATTACAGTTCTATCGATAATAACTGCATAATATGCGTAATGATGCATGTTATATTGATGATAATAAAAGTAATACGTATATTTATTAAAGTTCTAGCGATAATAACTGCATAATATGGGTAATAATGCATGTTATATTGATAATAATATAAGTAATAAGTATAATTATTACAGTTCTGGTGATAATAACTGCATTATATGGGTAATAATGCACGTTATATTGCCAATAATATAAGTAATAAGTATAATTATTACAGTTCTAGCGATAATAACTGCATTATATGGCTAATAATGCATGTTATATTGATAATAATATAAGTAATAAGTATAATTATTACAGTTCTAGCGATAATAACTGCATAATATGGGTAATAATGCACGTTATATTGCTAACAATATAAGTAATAAGTATAATTATTACAGTTCTAGCGATAATAACTGCATTATATGGGTAATAATGCATGTTATATTGATAATATCGGGAGTAATAAGTATAATTATTATAGTTCTAGCGATAATAATAGTACAATATGGCTAATACTGCATGTTATATTGATAATATCGGGAGTAATAAGTATAATTGTTATAGTTCTAGCGATAATAATAGTAAAATATGGCTAATAGTGCATGTTATATTGATAATAATAAAAGTAATAAGTATATTTATTACAGTTCTATCGATAATAACTGCATAATATGGGTATTAATGCATGTTATATTGATGATAATAAAAGTAATACGTATATTTATTATAGTTCTATGGATAATAACTGCATAATATGGGTAATAATGCATGTTATATTGATGATAATGAAAGTAGTAAGTATATGTATTACAGTTCTAGCGATAATAACTGCAAAATATGGGTAATAATGCATGTTATATTGATAATAATATAAGTAATAAGTATAATTATTACAGTTCTGGCGATAATAACTGCATTATATGGGTAATAATGCACGTTATATTGCCAATAATATAAGTAATAAGTATAATTATTACGGTTCTAGCGATAATAACTGCATTATATGGCTAATAATGCATGTTATATTGATAATAATATAAGTAATAAGTATAATTATTACAGTTCTAGCGATAATAACTGCATAATATGGGTAATAATGCACGTTATATTGCTAACAATATAAGTAATAAGTATAATTATTACAGTTCTAGCGATAATAACTGCATTATATGGGTAATAATGCATGTTATATTGCCAATAATATAAGTAATAAGTATAATTATTACAGTTCTAGCGATAATAACTGCATTATATGGCTAATAATGCATGTGATATTGATAATAATAAAAGTAATAAGTATATTTATTATAATTCTATCGATAATAACTGCATAATATGGGCAATAATGCATGTTATATTGATGATAATGAAAGTAGTAAGTATATTTAGTACAGTTCTATCGATAATAACTGCATAATATGGGTAATAATGCATGTTATATTGATAATAATAAAAGTAATAAGTATATTTATTATAGTTCTATGGATAATAACTGCATAATATGGGTAATAATGCATGTTATATTGATAATAATAAAAGTAATAAGTATATTTATTATAATTCTATCGATAATAACTGCATAATATGGGCAATAATGCATGTTATATTGATGATAATGAAAGTAGTAAGTATATTTAGTACAGTTCTATCGATAATAACTGCATAATATGGGTAATAATGCATGTTATATTGATAATAATAAAAGTAATAAGTATATTTATTATAGTTCTATGGATAATAACTGCATAATATGGGTAATAATGCGTGTTATATTGATGATAATGAAAGTAGTAAGTATATGTATTACAGATCTAGCGATAATAACTGCATAATATGGGTAATAATGCATGTTATATTGATAATAATATAAGTAATAAGTATAATTATTACAGTTCTGGCGATAATAACTGCATTATATGGGTAATAATGCACGTTATATTGCCAATAATATAAGTAATAAGTATAATTATTACAGTTCTAGCGATAATAACTGCATTATATGGCTAATAATGCATGTTATATTGATAATAATATAAGTAATAAGTATAGTTATTACAGTTCTAGCGATAGTAACTGCATAATATGGGTAATAATGCACGTTATATTGCTAACAATATAAGTAATAAGTATAATTATTACAGTTCTAGCGATAATAACTGCATTATATGGGTAATAATGCATGTTATATTGATCATATCGGGAGTAATAAGTATAATTATTATAGTTCTAGCGATAATAATAGTAAAATATGGCTAATAATGCATGTTATATTGATAATATCGGGAGTAATAAGTATAATTGTTATAGTTCTAGCGATAATAATAGTAAAATATGGCTAATAGTGCATGTTATATTGATAATAATAAAAGTAATAAGTATATTTATTACAGTTCTATCGATAATAACTGCATAATATGGGTATTAATGCATGTTATATTGATGATAATAAAAGTAATACGTATATTTATTATAGTTCTAGCGATAATAACTGCATAATATGGGTAATAATGCATGTTATATTGATAATAGTATAAGCAATAAGTATAATTATTACAGTTCTGGCGATAATAACTGCATTATATGGGTAATAATGCACGTTATATTGCTAATAATATAAGTAATAAGTATAATTATTATAGTCCTAGCGATAATAATAGTAAAATATGGCTAATAGTGCATGTTCTATTGATAATAATAAAAGTAATAAGTATATGTATTACAGTTCTATCGATAATAACTGCATAATATGGGTAATGATGCATGTTATATTGATGATAATAAAAGTAATACGTATATTTATTATAGTTCTAGCGATAATAACTGCATAATATGGGTAATAATGCATGTTATATTGATAATAATATAAATAATAAGTATAATTATTACAGTTCTGGCGATAATAACTGCATTATATGGGTAATAATGCACGTTATATTGCTAATAATATAAATAATAAGTATAATTATTACAGTTCTGGCAATAATAACTGCATTATATGGGCAATAATGCACGTTATATTGCTAATAATATAAGTAATAAGTATAATTATTACAGTTCTAGCGATAATAACTGCATTATATGGGTAATAATGCATGTTATATTGATAATAATATAAATAATAAGTATAATTATTACAGTTCTGGCAATAATAACTGCATTATATGGGTAATAATGCACGTTATATTGCTAATAATATAAGCAATAAGTATAATTATTATAATACTAGCGATAATAATAGTAAAATATGGATAATAGTGCATGTTATATTGATAATAATAAAAGTAATAAGTATATTTATTATAGTTCTATCGATAATAACCGCATAATATGGGTAATAATGCCCGTTATATTGCTAATAATATAAGTAATAAGTATAATTATTGCAGTTCTAGCGATAATAACTGCATTATTTGGGTAATAATGGATGTTATATTAATAATATCGGGAGTAATAAGTATAATTATTACAGTTCTGGCGATTATGTTAGTAAAATATGGCTAATAGTGCATGTTATATTGATAATAATAAAAGTAATAAGTATATTTATTACAGTTCTATCGATAATAACTGCATAATATGGGTATTAATGCATGTTATATTGATGATAATAAAAGTAATACGTATATTTATTATAGTTCTAGCGATAATAACTGCATAATATGGGTAATAATGCATGTTATATTGATAATAGTATAAGCAATAAGTATAATTATCACAGTTCTGGCGATAATAATTGCATTATATGGGCAATAATGCACGTTATATTGCTAATAATATAAGTAATAAGTATAATTATTATAGTCCTAGCGATAATAATAGTAAAATATGGCTAATAGTGCATGTTCTATTGATAATAATAAAAGTAATAAGTATATGTATTACAGTTCTATCGATAATAACTGCATAATATGCGTAATGATGCATGTTATATTGATGATAATAAAAGTAATACGTATATTTATTAAAGTTCTAGCGATAATAACTGCATAATATGGGTAATAATGCATGTTATATTGATAATAATATAAGTAATAAGTATAATTATTACAGTTCTGGTGATAATAACTGCATTATATGGGTAATAATGCACGTTATATTGCCAATAATATAAGTAATAAGTATAATTATTACAGTTCTAGCGATAATAACTGCATTATATGGCTAATAATGCATGTTATATTGATAATAATATAAGTAATAAGTATAATTATTACAGTTCTAGCGATAATAACTGCATAATATGGGTAATAATGCACGTTATATTGCTAACAATATAAGTAATAAGTATAATTATTACAGTTCTAGCGATAATAACTGCATTATATGGGTAATAATGCATGTTATATTGATAATATCGGGAGTAATAAGTATAATTATTATAGTTCTAGCGATAATAATAGTACAATATGGCTAATACTGCATGTTATATTGATAATATCGGGAGTAATAAGTATAATTGTTATAGTTCTAGCGATAATAATAGTAAAATATGGCTAATAGTGCATGTTATATTGATAATAATAAAAGTAATAAGTATATTTATTACAGTTCTATCGATAATAACTGCATAATATGGGTATTAATGCATGTTATATTGATGATAATAAAAGTAATACGTATATTTATTATAGTTCTATGGATAATAACTGCATAATATGGGTAATAATGCATGTTATATTGATGATAATGAAAGTAGTAAGTATATGTATTACAGTTCTAGCGATAATAACTGCAAAATATGGGTAATAATGCATGTTATATTGATAATAATATAAGTAATAAGTATAATTATTACAGTTCTGGCGATAATAACTGCATTATATGGGTAATAATGCACGTTATATTGCCAATAATATAAGTAATAAGTATAATTATTACGGTTCTAGCGATAATAACTGCATTATATGGCTAATAATGCATGTTATATTGATAATAATATAAGTAATAAGTATAATTATTACAGTTCTAGCGATAATAACTGCATAATATGGGTAATAATGCACGTTATATTGCTAACAATATAAGTAATAAGTATAATTATTACAGTTCTAGCGATAATAACTGCATTATATGGGTAATAATGCATGTTATATTGCCAATAATATAAGTAATAAGTATAATTATTACAGTTCTAGCGATAATAACTGCATTATATGGCTAATAATGCATGTGATATTGATAATAATAAAAGTAATAAGTATATTTATTATAATTCTATCGATAATAACTGCATAATATGGGCAATAATGCATGTTATATTGATGATAATGAAAGTAGTAAGTATATTTAGTACAGTTCTATCGATAATAACTGCATAATATGGGTAATAATGCATGTTATATTGATAATAATAAAAGTAATAAGTATATTTATTATAGTTCTATGGATAATAACTGCATAATATGGGTAATAATGCATGTTATATTGATAATAATAAAAGTAATAAGTATATTTATTATAATTCTATCGATAATAACTGCATAATATGGGCAATAATGCATGTTATATTGATGATAATGAAAGTAGTAAGTATATTTAGTACAGTTCTATCGATAATAACTGCATAATATGGGTAATAATGCATGTTATATTGATAATAATAAAAGTAATAAGTATATTTATTATAGTTCTATGGATAATAACTGCATAATATGGGTAATAATGCGTGTTATATTGATGATAATGAAAGTAGTAAGTATATGTATTACAGATCTAGCGATAATAACTGCATAATATGGGTAATAATGCATGTTATATTGATAATAATATAAGTAATAAGTATAATTATTACAGTTCTGGCGATAATAACTGCATTATATGGGTAATAATGCACGTTATATTGCCAATAATATAAGTAATAAGTATAATTATTACAGTTCTAGCGATAATAACTGCATTATATGGCTAATAATGCATGTTATATTGATAATAATATAAGTAATAAGTATAGTTATTACAGTTCTAGCGATAGTAACTGCATAATATGGGTAATAATGCACGTTATATTGCTAACAATATAAGTAATAAGTATAATTATTACAGTTCTAGCGATAATAACTGCATTATATGGGTAATAATGCATGTTATATTGATCATATCGGGAGTAATAAGTATAATTATTATAGTTCTAGCGATAATAATAGTAAAATATGGCTAATAATGCATGTTATATTGATAATATCGGGAGTAATAAGTATAATTGTTATAGTTCTAGCGATAATAATAGTAAAATATGGCTAATAGTGCATGTTATATTGATAATAATAAAAGTAATAAGTATATTTATTACAGTTCTATCGATAATAACTGCATAATATGGGTATTAATGCATGTTATATTGATGATAATAAAAGTAATACGTATATTTATTATAGTTCTAGCGATAATAACTGCATAATATGGGTAATAATGCATGTTATATTGATAATAGTATAAGCAATAAGTATAATTATTACAGTTCTGGCGATAATAACTGCATTATATGGGTAATAATGCACGTTATATTGCTAATAATATAAGTAATAAGTATAATTATTATAGTCCTAGCGATAATAATAGTAAAATATGGCTAATAGTGCATGTTCTATTGATAATAATAAAAGTAATAAGTATATGTATTACAGTTCTATCGATAATAACTGCATAATATGGGTAATGATGCATGTTATATTGATGATAATAAAAGTAATACGTATATTTATTATAGTTCTAGCGATAATAACTGCATAATATGGGTAATAATGCATGTTATATTGATAATAATATAAATAATAAGTATAATTATTACAGTTCTGGCGATAATAACTGCATTATATGGGTAATAATGCACGTTATATTGCTAATAATATAAATAATAAGTATAATTATTACAGTTCTGGCAATAATAACTGCATTATATGGGCAATAATGCACGTTATATTGCTAATAATATAAGTAATAAGTATAATTATTACAGTTCTAGCGATAATAACTGCATTATATGGGTAATAATGCATGTTATATTGATAATAATATAAATAATAAGTATAATTATTACAGTTCTGGCAATAATAACTGCATTATATGGGTAATAATGCACGTTATATTGCTAATAATATAAGCAATAAGTATAATTATTATAATACTAGCGATAATAATAGTAAAATATGGATAATAGTGCATGTTATATTGATAATAATAAAAGTAATAAGTATATTTATTATAGTTCTATCGATAATAACCGCATAATATGGGTAATAATGCCCGTTATATTGCTAATAATATAAGTAATAAGTATAATTATTGCAGTTCTAGCGATAATAACTGCATTATTTGGGTAATAATGGATGTTATATTAATAATATCGGGAGTAATAAGTATAATTATTACAGTTCTGGCGATTATGTTAGTAAAATATGGCTAATAGTGCATGTTATATTGATAATAATAAAAGTAATAAGTATATTTATTACAGTTCTATCGATAATAACTGCATAATATGGGTATTAATGCATGTTATATTGATGATAATAAAAGTAATACGTATATTTATTATAGTTCTAGCGATAATAACTGCATAATATGGGTAATAATGCATGTTATATTGATAATAGTATAAGCAATAAGTATAATTATCACAGTTCTGGCGATAATAATTGCATTATATGGGCAATAATGCACGTTATATTGCTAATAATATAAGTAATAAGTATAATTATTATAGTCCTAGCGATAATAATAGTAAAATATGGCTAATAGTGCATGTTCTATTGATAATAATAAAAGTAACAAGTATATGTATTACAGTTCTATCGATAATAACTGCATAATATGCGTAATGATGCATGTTATATTGATGATAATAAAAGTAATACGTATATTTATTAAAGTTCTAGCGATAATAACTGCATAATATGGGTAATAATGCATGTTATATTGATAATAATATAAGTAATAAGTATAATTATTACAGTTCTGGTGATAATAACTGCATTATACGGGTAATAATGCACGTTATATTGCCAATAATATAAGTAATAAGTATAATTATTACAGTTCTAGCGATAATAACTGCATTATATGGCTAATAATGCATGTTATATTGAGAATAATGTAAGTAATGAGTATAATTATTACAGTTCTAGCGATAATCACTGCATTATATGGGTAATAATGCACGTTATATTGCTAATAATATAAGTAATAAGTATAATTTTTACAGTTCTAGCGATAATAACTGCATTATATGGGTAATAATGCATGTTATATTGATAATATAGGGAGTAATAAGTATAATTATTATAGTTCTAGCGATAATAATAGTACAATATGGCTAATAATGCATGTTATATTGATAATATCGGGAGTAATAAGTATAATTGTTATAGTTCTAGCGATAATGATAGTAAAATATGGCTAATAGTGCATGTTATATTGATAATAATAAAAGTAATAAGTATATTTATTACAGTTCTATCGATAATAACTGCATAATATGCGTAATAATGCATGTTATATTGATAATAATATAAATAATAAGTATAATTATTACAGTTCTGGCGATAATAACTGCATTATATGGGTAATAATGCACGTTATATTGCTAATAATATAAGTAATAAGTATAATTATTACAGTTCTGGCGATAATAACTGCATTATATGGGTAATAACGCACGTTATATTGCTAATAATATAAGTAATAAGTATAATTATTATAGTTCTAGCGATAATAATAGTAAAATATGGCTAATACTGCATGTTATATTGATAATAATAAAAGTAATAAGTATATTTATTACAGTTCTATCGATAATAACTGCATAATATGGGTAATAATGCATGTTATATTGATGATAATAAAAGTAATAAGTATATTTATTATAGTTCTAGCGACTGTAACTGCATAATATGGGTAATAATGCATGTTATATTGAGAATAATATAAGTAATGAGTATAATTATTACAGTTCTAGCGATAATCACTGCATTATATGGGTAATAATGCACGTTATATTGCTAATAATATAAGTAATAAGTATAATTATTACATTTCTAGCGATAATAACTGCATTATATGAGTAATAATGCATGTTATATTGATAATAATATAAGTAATAAGTATAATTATTATAGTTCTAGCGATAATAATAGTAAAATATGGCTAATACTGCATGTTATATTGATAATAATAAAAGTAATAAGTATATTTATTACAGTTCTATCGATAATAACTGCATAATATGGGTAATAATGCATGTTATATTGATGATAATAAAAGTAATAAGTATATTTATTATAGTTCTAGCGACTGTAACTGCATAATATGGGTAATAATGCATGTTATATTGAGAATAATATAAGTAATGAGTATAATTATTACAGTTCTAGCGATAATAACTGCATTATATGGGTAATAATGCACGTTATATTGCTAATAATATAAATAATAAGTATAATTATTACAGTTCTGGCAATAATAACTGCATTATATGGGCAATAATGCACGTTATATTGCTAATAATATAAGTAATAAGTATAATTATTACAGTTCTAGCGATAATAACTGCATTATATGGGTAATAATGCATGTTATATTGATAATAATATAAATAATAAGTATAATTATTACAGTTCTGGCAATAATAACTGCATTATATGGGTAATAATGCACGTTATATTGCTAATAATATAAGCAATAAGTATAATTATTATAATACTAGCGATAATAATAGTAAAATATGGATAATAGTGCATGTTATATTGATAATAATAAAAGTAATAAGTATATTTATTATAGTTCTATCGATAATAACCGCATAATATGGGTAATAATGCCCGTTATATTGCTAATAATATAAGTAATAAGTATAATTATTGCAGTTCTAGCGATAATAACTGCATTATTTGGGTAATAATGGATGTTATATTAATAATATCGGGAGTAATAAGTATAATTATTACAGTTCTGGCGATTATGTTAGTAAAATATGGCTAATAGTGCATGTTATATTGATAATAATAAAAGTAATAAGTATATTTATTACAGTTCTATCGATAATAACTGCATAATATGGGTATTAATGCATGTTATATTGATGATAATAAAAGTAATACGTATATTTATTATAGTTCTAGCGATAATAACTGCATAATATGGGTAATAATGCATGTTATATTGATAATAGTATAAGCAATAAGTATAATTATCACAGTTCTGGCGATAATAATTGCATTATATGGGCAATAATGCACGTTATATTGCTAATAATATAAGTAATAAGTATAATTATTATAGTCCTAGCGATAATAATAGTAAAATATGGCTAATAGTGCATGTTCTATTGATAATAATAAAAGTAACAAGTATATGTATTACAGTTCTATCGATAATAACTGCATAATATGCGTAATGATGCATGTTATATTGATGATAATAAAAGTAATACGTATATTTATTAAAGTTCTAGCGATAATAACTGCATAATATGGGTAATAATGCATGTTATATTGATAATAATATAAGTAATAAGTATAATTATTACAGTTCTGGTGATAATAACTGCATTATACGGGTAATAATGCACGTTATATTGCCAATAATATAAGTAATAAGTATAATTATTACAGTTCTAGCGATAATAACTGCATTATATGGCTAATAATGCATGTTATATTGAGAATAATGTAAGTAATGAGTATAATTATTACAGTTCTAGCGATAATCACTGCATTATATGGGTAATAATGCACGTTATATTGCTAATAATATAAGTAATAAGTATAATTTTTACAGTTCTAGCGATAATAACTGCATTATATGGGTAATAATGCATGTTATATTGATAATATAGGGAGTAATAAGTATAATTATTATAGTTCTAGCGATAATAATAGTACAATATGGCTAATAATGCATGTTATATTGATAATATCGGGAGTAATAAGTATAATTGTTATAGTTCTAGCGATAATGATAGTAAAATATGGCTAATAGTGCATGTTATATTGATAATAATAAAAGTAATAAGTATATTTATTACAGTTCTATCGATAATAACTGCATAATATGCGTAATAATGCATGTTATATTGATAATAATATAAATAATAAGTATAATTATTACAGTTCTGGCGATAATAACTGCATTATATGGGTAATAATGCACGTTATATTGCTAATAATATAAGTAATAAGTATAATTATTACAGTTCTGGCGATAATAACTGCATTATATGGGTAATAACGCACGTTATATTGCTAATAATATAAGTAATAAGTATAATTATTATAGTTCTAGCGATAATAATAGTAAAATATGGCTAATACTGCATGTTATATTGATAATAATAAAAGTAATAAGTATATTTATTACAGTTCTATCGATAATAACTGCATAATATGGGTAATAATGCATGTTATATTGATGATAATAAAAGTAATAAGTATATTTATTATAGTTCTAGCGACTGTAACTGCATAATATGGGTAATAATGCATGTTATATTGAGAATAATATAAGTAATGAGTATAATTATTACAGTTCTAGCGATAATCACTGCATTATATGGGTAATAATGCACGTTATATTGCTAATAATATAAGTAATAAGTATAATTATTACATTTCTAGCGATAATAACTGCATTATATGAGTAATAATGCATGTTATATTGATAATAATATAAGTAATAAGTATAATTATTATAGTTCTAGCGATAATAATAGTAAAATATGGCTAATACTGCATGTTATATTGATAATAATAAAAGTAATAAGTATATTTATTACAGTTCTATCGATAATAACTGCATAATATGGGTAATAATGCATGTTATATTGATGATAATAAAAGTAATAAGTATATTTATTATAGTTCTAGCGACTGTAACTGCATAATATGGGTAATAATGCATGTTATATTGAGAATAATATAAGTAATGAGTATAATTATTACAGTTCTAGCGATAATCACTGCATTATATGGGTAATAATGCACGTTATATTGCTAATAATATAAGTAATAAGTATAATTATTACATTTCTAGCGATAATAACTGCATTATATGAGTAATAATGCATGTTATATTGCTAATAATATAAGTAATAAGTATAATTATTATAGTTCTAGCGATAATAATAGTAAAATATGGCTAATACTGCATGTTATATTGATAATAATAAAAGTAATAAGTATATTTATTACAGTTCTATCGATAATAACTGCATAATATGGGTAATAATGCATGTTATATTGATGATAATAAAAGTAATAAGTATATTTATTATAGTTCTAGCGACTGTAACTGCATAATATGGGTAATAATGCATGTTATATTGAGAATAATATAAGTAATGAGTATAATTATTACAGTTCTAGCGATAATCACTGCATTATATGGGTAATAATGCACGTTATATTGCTAATAATATAAGTAATAAGTATAATTATTACAGTTCTGGCGATAATAACTGCATTATATGGGTAATAACGCACGTTATATTGCTAATAATATAAGTAATAAGTATAATTATTATAGTTCTAGCGATAATAATAGTAAAATATGGCTAATACTGCATGTTATATTGATAATAATAAAAGTAATAAGTATATTTATTACAGTTCTATCGATAATAACTGCATAATATGGGTAATAATGCATGTTATATTGATGATAATAAAAGTAATAAGTATATTTATTATAGTTCTAGCGACTGTAACTGCATAATATGGGTAATAATGCATGTTATATTGAGAATAATATAAGTAATGAGTATAATTATTACAGCTCTAGCGATAATCACTGCATTATATGGGTAATAATGCACGTTATATTGCTAATAATATAAGTAATAAGTATAATTATTACATTTCTAGCGATAATAACTGCATTATATGAGTAATAATGCATGTTATATTGATAATAATATAAGTAATAAGTATAATTATTACAGTTCTAGCGATAATAACTGCATAATATGGGTAATGATGCAGGTTATATTGATGATAATAAAAGTAATACGTATTTTTATTATAGTTCTAGCGATAATAACTGCATAATATGGGTAATAATGCATGTTATATTGATAATAATATAAATAATAAGTATAATTATTACAGTTCTGGCGATAATAACTGCATTATATGGGTAATAATGCACGTTATATTGCTAATAATATAAATAATAAGTATAATTATTACAGTTCTGGCAATAATAACTGCATTATATGGGCAATAATGCACATTATATTGCTAATAATATAAGTAATAAGTATAATTATTACAGTTCTAGCGATAATAACTGCAGTATATGGGTAATAATGCATGTTATATTGATAATAATATAAATAATAAGTATAATTATTACAGTTCTGGCAATAATAACTGCATTATATGGGTAATAATGCACGTTATATTGCTAATAATATAAGCAATAAGTATAATTATTATAATACTAGCGATAATAATAGTAAAATATGGATAATAGTGCATGTTATATTGATAATAATAAAAGTAATAAGTATATTTATTATAGTTCTATCGATAATAACCGCATAATATGGGTAATAATGCACGTTATATTGCTAATAATATAAGTAATAAGTATAATTATTGCAGTTCTAGCGATAATAACTGCATTATTTGGGTAATAATGGATGTTATATTAATAATATCGGGAGTAATAAGTATAATTATTACAGTTCTGGCGATTATGTTAGTAAAATATGGCTAATAGTGCATGTTATGTTGATAATAATAAAAGTAATAAGTATATTTATTACAGTTCTATCGATAATAACTGCATAATATGGGTATTAATGCATGTTATATTGATGATAATAAAAGTAATACGTATATTTATTATGGTTCTAGCGATAATAACTGCATAATATGGGTAATAATGCATGTTATATTGATAATAGTATAAGCAATAAGTATAATTATCACAGTTCTGGCGATAATAATTGCATTATATGGGCAATAATGCACGTTATATTGCTAATAATATAAGTAATAAGTATAATTATTATAGTCCTAGCGATAATAATAGTAAAATATGGCTAATAGTGCATGTTCTATTGATAATAATAAAAGTAATAAGTATATGTATTACAGTTCTATCGATAATAACTGCATAATATGCGTAATGATGCATGTTATATTGATGATAATAAAAGTAATACGTATATTTATTAAAGTTCTAGCGATAATAACTGCATAATATGGGTAATAATGCATGTTATATTGATAATAATATAAGTAATAAGTATAATTATTACAGTTCTGGTGATAATAACTGCATTATATGGGTAATAATGCACGTTATATTGCCAATAATATAAGTAATAAGTATAATTATTACAGTTTTAGCGATAATAACTGCATTATATGGCTAATAATGCATGTTATATTGAGAATAATGTAAGTAATGAGTATAATTATTACAGTTCTAGCGATAATCACTGCATTATATGGGTAATAATGCACGTTATATTGATGATAATAAAAGTAATACGTATATTTATTATAGTTCTAGCGACTGTAACTGCATAATATGGGTAATAATGCATGTTATATTGAGAATAATATAAGTAATGAGTATAATTATTACAGTTCTAGCGATAATCACTGCATTATATGGGTAAAAATGCACGTTATATTGCTAATAATATAAGTAATAAGTATAATTATTACATTTCTAGCGATAATAACTGCATTATATGAGTAATAATGCATGTTATATTGATAATAATATAAGTAATAAGTATAATTATTATAGTTCTAGCGATAATAATAGTAAAATATGGCTAATACTGCATGTTATATTGATAATAATAAAAGTAATAAGTATATTTATTACAGTTCTATCGATAATAACTGCATAATATGGGTAATAATGCATGTTATATTGATGATAATAAAAGTAATAAGTATATTTATTATAGTTCTAGCGACTGTAACTGCATAATATGGGTAATAATGCATGTTATATTGTGAATAATATAAGTAATGAGTATAATTATTACAGTTCTAGCGATAATCACTGCATTATATGGGTAATAATGCATGTTATATTGATAATAATCAAAGTAATAAGTATATTTATTATAGTTCTATCGATAATAACTGCATAATATGGGTAATAATGCATGTTATATTGATGATAATGAAATTTGTAAGTATATTTATTACTGTTCTAGCGATAATAACTGCATTATATGCGTAATAATGCATGTTACATTGATAATATCGGGAGTAATAAGTATAAATATTATAGTTCTAGCGATGATAATCGTAAAATATGGGTAATAGTGCATGTTATATTGATAATAATATAAGTAATAAGTATAATTATTACAGTTCTGGCGATAATAACTGCATTATATGGGTAATAATGCACGTTATATTGCTAATAATATAAGCAATAAGTATAATTATTATAATTCTAGCGATAATAATAGTAAAATATGGATAATAGTGCATGTTATATTGATAATAATAAAAGTAATAAGTATATTTATTATAGTTCTATCGATAATAACCGCATAATATGGGTAATAATGCATGTTATATTGATTGCAATAAAAGTAGTAACTATATTTATTATAGTTCTAGCGATTATAACTGCATAATATGGGTAATAATGCATGTTATATTGAGAATAATATAAGTAATGAGTATAATTATTACAGTTCTAGCGATAATAATAGTACAATATGGGTAATAATGCACGTTATATTGATAATATCGGGAGTAATAAGTATAAGTATTATAGTTCTAGCGATAATAATAGTAAAATATGGCTAATAGTGCATGTTATATTGATAATAATAAAAGTAATAAGTATATTTATTACAGTTCTATCGATAATAACTGCATAATATGGGTAATAATGCATGTTATATTGATAATAATAAAAGTAATAAGTATATTTATTATAACTCTATCGATAATAACTGCATAATATGGGCAATAATGCATGTTATATTGATGATAATGAAAGTAGTAAGTATATTTAGTACAGTTCTATCGATAATAACTGCATAATATGGGTAATAATGCATGTTATATTGATAATAATAAAAGTAATAATTATATTTATTATAGTTCTATGGATAATAACTGCATAATATGGGTAATAATGCATGTTATATTGATGATAATGAAAGTAGTAAGTATATGTATTACAGTTCTAGCGATAATAACTGCATAATATGGGTAATAATGCATGTTATATTGATAATAATATAAGTAATAAGTATAATTATTACAGTTCTGGCGATAATAACTGCATTATATGGGTAATAATGCACGTTATATTGCCAATAATATAAGTAATAAGTATAATTATTACAGTTCTAGCGATAATAACTGCATTATATGGCTAATAATGCATGTTATATTGATAATAATATAAGTAATAAGTATAATTATTACAGTTCTAGCGATAATAACTGCATAATATGGGTAATAATGCACGTTATATTGCTAACAATATAAGTAATAAGTATAATTATTACAGTTCTAGCGATAATAACTGCATTATATGGGTAATAATGCATGTTATATTGATAATATCGGGAGTAATAGGTATAATTATTATAGTTCTAGCGATAATAATAGTACAATATGGCTAATACTGCATGTTATATTGATAATATCGGGAGTAATAAGTATAATTGTTATAGTTCTAGCGATAATAATAGTAAAATATGGCTAATAGTGCATGTTATATTGATAATAATAGAAGTAATAAGTATATTTATTACAGTTCTATCGATAATAACTGCATAATATGGGTATTAATGCATGTTATATTGATGATAATAAAAGTAATACGTATATTTATTATAGTTCTATGGATAATAACTGCATAATATGGGTAATAATGCATGTTATATTGATGATAATGAAAGTAGTAAGTATATGTATTACAGTTCTAGCGATAATAACTGCATAATATGGGTAATAATGCATGTTATATTGATAATAATATAAGTAATAAGTATAATTATTACAGTTCAGGCGATAATAACTGCATTATATGGGTAATAATGCACGTTATATTGCCAATAATATAAGTAATAAGTATAATTATTACAGTTCTAGCGATAATAACTGCATTATATGGCTAATAATGCATGTTATATTGATAATAATATAAGTAATAAGTATAATTATTACAGTTCTAGCGATAATAACTGCATAATATGGGTAATAATGCACGTTATATTGCTAATAATATAAGTAATAAGTATAATTATTACAGTTCTGGCGATAATAACTGCATTACATGGGTAATAACGCACGTTATATTGCTAATAATATAAGTAATAAGTATAATTATTATAGTTCTGGCCATGATAACTGCATTATATGGGTAATAACGCACCTTATATTGCTAATAATATAAGTAATAAGTATAATTATTATAGTTCTAGCGATAATAATAGAAAAATATGGCTAATAGTGCATGTTATATTAATAATAATAAAAGTAATAAGTATATTTATTACAGTTCTATCGATAATAACTGCATAATATGGGTAATAATGCATGTTATATTGATGATAATAAAACTAATAAGTATATTTATTATAGTTCTAGCGACTATAACTGCATTATATGGCTAATAATGCATGTTATATTGAGAATAATATAAGTAATGAGTATAATTATTACAGTTCTAGCGATAATAACTGCATTATATGGGTAATAATGCATGTTATATTGATAATAATCAAAGTAATAAGTATATTTATTATAGTTCTATCGATAATAACTGCATAATATGGGTAATAATGCATGTTATATTGATGATAATGAAATTTGTAAGTATATTTATTACTGTTCTAGCGATAATAACTGCATTATATGCGTAATAATGCATGTTACATTGATAATATCGGGAGTAATAAGTATAAATATTATAGTTCTAGCGATGATAATCGTAAAATATGGGTAATAGTGCATGTTATATTGATAATAATATAAGTAATAAGTATAATTATTACAGTTCTGGCGATAATAACTGCATTATATGGGTAATAATGCACGTTATATTGCTAATAATATAAGCAATAAGTATAATTATTATAATTCTAGCGATAATAATAGTAAAATATGGATAATAGTGCATGTTATATTGATAATAATAAAAGTAATAAGTATATTTATTATAGTTCTATCGATAATAACCGCATAATATGGGTAATAATGCATGTTATATTGATTGCAATAAAAGTAGTAACTATATTTATTATAGTTCTAGCGATTATAACTGCATAATATGGGTAATAATGCATGTTATATTGAGAATAATATAAGTAATGAGTATAATTATTACAGTTCTAGCGATAATAATAGTACAATATGGGTAATAATGCACGTTATATTGATAATATCGGAAGTAATAAGTATAAGTATTATAGTTCTAGCGATAATAATAGTAAAATATGGCTAATAGTGCATGTTATATTGATAATAATAAAAGTAATAAGTATATTTATTACAGTTCTATCGATAATAACTGCATAATATGGGTAATAATGCATGTTATATTGATAATAATAAAAGTAATAAGTATATTTATTATAACTCTATCGATAATAACTGCATAATATGGGCAATAATGCATGTTATATTGATGATAATGAAAGTAGTAAGTATATTTAGTACAGTTCTATCGATAATAACTGCATAATATGGGTAATAATGCATGTTATATTGATAATAATAAAAGTAATAATTATATTTATTATAGTTCTATGGATAATAACTGCATAATATGGGTAATAATGCATGTTATATTGATGATAATGAAAGTAGTAAGTATATGTATTACAGTTCTAGCGATAATAACTGCATAATATGGGTAATAATGCATGTTATATTGATAATAATATAAGTAATAAGTATAATTATTACAGTTCTGGCGATAATAACTGCATTATATGGGTAATAATGCACGTTATATTGCCAATAATATAAGTAATAAGTATAATTATTACAGTTCTAGCGATAATAACTGCATTATATGGCTAATAATGCATGTTATATTGATAATAATATAAGTAATAAGTATAATTATTACAGTTCTAGCGATAATAACTGCATAATATGGGTAATAATGCACGTTATATTGCTAACAATATAAGTAATAAGTATAATTATTACAGTTCTAGCGATAATAACTGCATTATATGGGTAATAATGCATGTTATATTGATAATATCGGGAGTAATAAGTATAATTATTATAGTTCTAGCGATAATAATAGTACAATATGGCTAATACTGCATGTTATATTGATAATATCGGGAGTAATAAGTATAATTGTCATAGTTCTAGCGATAATAATAGTAAAATATGGCTAATAGTGCATGTTATATTGATAATAATAAAAGTAATAAGTATATTTATTACAGTTCTATCGATAATAACTGCATAATATGGGTATTAATGCATGTTATATTGATGATAATAAAAGTAATACGTATATTTATTATAGTTCTATGGATAATAACTGCATAATATGGGTAATAATGCATGTTATATTGATGATAATGAAAGTAGTAAGTATATGTATTACAGTTCTAGCGATAATAACTGCATAATATGGGTAATAATGCATGTTATATTGATAATAATATAAGTAATAAGTATAATTATTACAGTTCAGGCGATAATAACTGCATTATATGGGTAATAATGCACGTTATATTGCCAATAATATAAGTAATAAGTATAATTATTACAGTTCTAGCGATAATAACTGCATTATATGGCTAATAATGCATGTTATATTGATAATAATATAAGTAATAAGTATAATTATTACAGTTCTAGCGATAATAACTGCATAATATGGGTAATAATGCACGTTATATTGCTAACAATATAAGTAATAAGTATAATTATTACAGTTCTAGCGATAATAACTGCATTATATGGGTAATAATGCATGTTATATTGCCAATAATATAAGTAATAAGTATAATTATTACAGTTCTAGCGATAATAACTGCATTATATGGCTAATAATGCATGTGATATTGATAATAATAAAAGTAATAAGTATATTTATTATAATTCTATCGATAATAACTGCATAATATGGGCAATAATGCATGTTATATTGATGATAATGAAAGTAGTAAGTATATTTAGTACAGTTCTATCGATAATAACTGCATAATATGGGTAATAATGCATGTTATATTGATAATAATAAAAGTAATAAGTATATTTATTATAGTTCTATGGATAATAACTGCATAATATGGGTAATAATGCATGTTATATTGATAATAATAAAAGTAATAAGTATATTTATTATAATTCTATCGATAATAACTGCATAATATGGGCAATAATGCATGTTATATTGATGATAATGAAAGTAGTAAGTATATTTAGTACAGTTCTATCGATAATAACTGCATAATATGGGTAATAATGCATGTTATATTGATAATAATAAAAGTAATAAGTATATTTATTATAGTTCTATGGATAATAACTGCATAATATGGGTAATAATGCATGTTATATTGATGATAATGAAAGTAGTAAGTATATGTATTACAGTTCTGGTGATAATAACTGCATTATATGGGTAATAATGCACGTTATATTGCCAATAATATAAGTAATAAGTATATTTATTACAGTGCTATCGATAATAACTGCATAATATGGGTAATAATGCATGTTATATTGATAATAATATAAATAATAAGTATAATTATTACAGTTCTGGCGATAATAACTGCATTATATGGGTAATAATGCACGTTATATTGCTAATAATATAAGTAATAAGTATAATTATTACAGTTCTGGCGATAATAACTGCATTATATGGGTAATAACGCACGTTATATTGCTAATAATATAAGTAATAAGTATAATTATTATAGTTCTAGCGATAATAATAGTAAAGTATGGCTAATACTGCATGTTATATTGATAATAATAAAAGTAATAAGTATATTTATTACAGTTCTATCGATAATAACTGCATAATATGGGTAATAATGCATGTTATATTGATGATAATAAAAGTAATAAGTATATTTATTATAGTTCTAGCGACTGTAACTGCATAATATGGGTAATAATGCATGTTATATTGAGAATAATATAAGTAATGAGTATAATTATTACAGTTCTATCGATAATAACTGCATAATATGGGTAATGTATGTTATATCGACAATAATATAAGTAATAAGTATAATTATTACAGTTCTAGCGATAATAACTCCATTATATGGGTAATAATGCGCGTTATATTGCTAATAGTATAAGTAATAAGTATAATTATTACAGTTCAGCGACAATAACTGCATAATATGGGTAATAATGCATGTTACAATGATGGTAATAAAAGTAATACGTATATTTATTATAGTTCGAGCGATAATAACTGCATAATATGGGTAATAATGCATGTTATATTGATAATAATATAAGTAATAAGTTTAACTATTACAGTTCTATGGATATTAACAGCATAATATGGGTAATAATGCATGTTATATTGATAATAATAAAAGTAATAAGTATATTCATTATAGTTCTGTCGATAATAACTGCATAATATGGGCAATGATGCATGTTATATGGATGATAATGACAGTAGTGAGTATATTTATTAGAGTTCTAGCGATAATAACTGCATTATTTCGGTAATAATGCATGTTATATTGATAATATCGGGAGTAATAAGTATAATTATTATAGTTCTAGCGATAATAATAGTAAAATATGGCTATTAGTGCATGTTATATTGATAATAATAAAAGTAATAAGTATATTTATTACAGTTCTATCGATAATAACTGCATAATATGGTTAATAATGCATGTTATATTGATGATAATAAAAGTAATACGTATATTTATTATAGTTCTAGCGATTATAACTGCATTATATGGGTAATAGTGCATGTTATATTGATAATAATATAAGTAATAAGTATAATTATTACAGTTATAGCGATAATAACTGCATTATATGGGTAATAATGCATGTTATATTGATGATATCGGGATTAATAAGTATAATTATTATAGTTCTAGCAATAATAATAGTAAAATATGGCTAATAGTTCATGTTATATTGATAATAATAAAAGTAATAAGTATATTTATTATACTTCTGTCGATAATAACTGCATAATATGGGTAATAATGCACGTTATATTGATAATAATAATAGTAATAATTATATTTATTATAGTTCTATCGATAATAACTGCATAATATGGGTAATAATGCACGTTATATTGCTAATAATATAAGTAATAAGTATAATTATTACAGTTCTAGCGATAATAACTGCATTATATGGGTAATAATGCATGTTATATTGATAATATCGGGATTAATGAGTATATTTATTATAGTTCTAGCGATAATAGTAGTACAATATGGCGAATGGTGCATGTTGTATTGATAATAGTATAAGTAATAAGTATAATTATTACAGTTCTGGCGATAATAACTGCATTATATGGGTAATAATGCACGTTATATTGCTAATAATATAAGTAATAAGTATAATTATTATAATTCTAGCGATAATAATAGTAAAATATGGCTAATAGTGCATGTTATATTGATAATAATAAATGTAATAAGTATATTTATTATAGTTCTATCGATAATAACTGCATAATATGGGTAATAATGCATGTTATATTGATGATAATAAAAGTAGTAACTATATTTATTATAGTTCTAGCGATTATAACTGCATAATATGGGTAATAATGCATGTTATATTGAGAATAATATAAGTAACAAGTATAATTATTACAGTTCTAGCGATAATAACTGCATAATATGGGTAATGATGCAGGTTATATTGATGATAATAAAAGTAATACGTATTTTTATTATAGTTCTAGCGATAATAACTGCATAATATGGGTAATAATGCATGTTATATTGATAATAATATAAATAATAAGTATAATTATTACAGTTCTGGCGATAATAACTGCATTATATGGGTAATAATGCACGTTATATTGCTAATAATATAAATAATAAGTATAATTATTACAGTTCTGGCAATAATAACTGCATTATATGGGCAATAATGCACGTTATATTGCTAATAATATAAGTAATAAGTATAATTATTACAGTTCTAGCGATAATAACTGCATTATATGGGTAATAATGCATGTTATATTGATAATAATATAAATAATAAGTATAATTATTACAGTTCTGGCAATAATAACTGCATTATATGGGTAATAATGCACGTTATATTGCTAATAATATAAGCAATAAGTATAATTATTATAATACTAGCGATAATAATAGTAAAATATGGATAATAGTGCATGTTATATTGATAATAATAAAAGTAATAAGTATATTTATTATAGTTCTATCGATAATAACCGCATAATATGGGTAATAATGCACGTTATATTGCTAATAATATAAGTAATAAGTATAATTATTGCAGTTCTAGCGATAATAACTGCATTATTTGGGTAATAATGGATGTTATATTAATAATATCGGGAGTAATAAGTATAATTATTACAGTTCTGGCGATTATGTTAGTAAAATATGGCTAATAGTGCATGTTATATTGATAATAATAAAAGTAATAAGTATATTTATTACAGTTCTATCGATAATAACTGCATAATATGGGTATTAATGCATGTTATATTGATGATAATAAAAGTAATACGTATATTTATTATAGTTCTAGCGATAATAACTGCATAATATGGGTAATAATGCATGTTATATTGATAATAGTATAAGCAATAAGTATAATTATCACAGTTCTGGCGATAATAATTGCATTATATGGGCAATAATGCACGTTATATTGCTAATAATATAAGTAATAAGTATAATTATTATAGTCCTAGCGATAATAATAGTAAAATATGGCTAATAGTGCATGTTCTATTGATAATAATAAAAGTAATAAGTATATGTATTACAGTTCTATCGATAATAACTGCATAATATGCGTAATGATGCATGTTATATTGATGATAATAAAAGTAATACGTATATTTATTAAAGTTCTAGCGATAATAACTGCATAATATGGGTAATAATGCATGTTATATTGATAATAATATAAGTAATAAGTATAATTATTACAGTTCTGGTGATAATAACTGCATTATATGGGTAATAATGCACGTTATATTGCCAATAATATAAGTAATAAGTATAATTATTACAGTTCTAGCGATAATAACTGCATTATATGGCTAATAATGCATGTTATATTGATAATAATATAAGTAATAAGTATAATTATTACAGTTCTAGCGATAATAACTACATAATATGGGTAATAATGCACGTTATATTGCTAACAATATAAGTAATAAGTATAATTATTACAGTTCTAGCGATAATAACTGCATTATATGGGCAATAATGCATGTTATATTGATAATATCGGGAGTAATAAGTATAATTATTATAGTTCTAGCGATAATAATAGTACAATATGGCTAATACTGCATGTTATATTGATAATATCGGGAGTAATAAGTATAATTGTTATAGTTCTAGCGATAATAATAGTAAAATATGGCTAATAGTGCATGTTATATTGATAATAATAAAAGTAATAAGTATATTTATTACAGTTCTATCGATAATAACTGCATAATATGGGTATTAATGCATGTTATATTGATGATAATAAAAGTAATACGTATATTTATTATAGTTCTATGGATAATAACTGCATAATATGGATAATAATGCATGTTATATTGATGATAATGAAAGTAGTAAGTATATGTATTACAGTTCTAGCGATAATAACTGCAAAATATGGGTAATAATGCATGTTATATTGATAATAATATAAGTAATAAGTATAATTATTACAGTTCTGGCGATAATAACTGCATTATATGGGTAATAATGCACGTTATATTGCCAATAATATAAGTAATAAGTATAATTATTACGGTTCTAGCGATAATAACTGCATTATATGGCTAATAATGCATGTTATATTGATAATAATATAAGTAATAAGTATAATTATTACAGTTCTAGCGATAATAACTGCATAATATGGGTAATAATGCACGTTATATTGCTAACAATATAAGTAATAAGTATAATTATTACAGTTCTAGCGATAATAACTGCATTATATGGGTAATAATGCATGTTATATTGCCAATAATATAAGTAATAAGTATAATTATTACAGTTCTAGCGATAATAACTGCATTATATGGCTAATAATGCATGTGATATTGATAATAATAAAAGTAATAAGTATATTTATTATAATTCTATCGATAATAACTGCATAATATGGGCAATAATGCATGTTATATTGATGATAATGAAAGTAGTAAGTATATTTAGTACAGTTCTATCGATAATAACTGCATAATATGGGTAATAATGCATGTTATATTGATAATAATAAAAGTAATAAGTATATTTATTATAGTTCTATGGATAATAACTGCATAATATGGGTAATAATGCATGTTATATTGCTAATAATATAAGTAATAAGTATAATTATTACATTTCTAGCGATAATAACTGCATTATATGAGTAATAATGCATGTTATATTGATAATAATATAAGTAATAAGTATAATTATTACAGTTCTAGCGATAATAACTGCATAATATGGGTAATGATGCAGGTTATATTGATGATAATAAAAGTAATACGTATTTTTATTATAGTTCTAGCGATAATAACTGCATAATATGGGTAATAATGCATGTTATATTGATAATAATATAAATAATAAGTATAATTATTACAGTTCTGGCGATAATAACTGCATTATATGGGTAATAATGCACGTTATATTGCTAATAATATAAATAATAAGTATAATTATTACAGTTCTGGCAATAATAACTGCATTATATGGGCAATAATGCACGTTATATTGCTAATAATATAAGTAATAAGTATAATTATTACAGTTCTAGCGATAATAACTGCATTATATGGGTAATAATGCATGTTATATTGATAATAATATAAATAATAAGTATAATTATTACAGTTCTGGCAATAATAACTGCATTATATGGGTAATAATGCACGTTATATTGCTAATAATATAAGTAATAAGTATAATTATTATAATACTAGCGATAATAATAGTAAAATATGGATAATAGTGCATGTTATATTGATAATAATAAAAGTAATAAGTATATTTATTATAGTTCTATCGATAATAACCGCATAATATGAGTAATAATGCCCGTTATATTCCTAATAATATAAGTAATAAGTATAATTATTGCAGTTCTAGCGATAATAACTGCATTATTTGGGTAATAATGGATGTTATATTAATAATATCGGGAGTAATAAGTATAATTATTACAGTTCTGGCGATTATGTTAGTAAAATATGGCTAATAGTGCATGTTATATTGATAATAATAAAAGTAATAAGTATATTTATTACAGTTCTATCGATAATAACTGCATAATATGGGTATTAATGCATGTTATATTGATGATAATAAAAGTAATACGTATATTTATTATAGTTCTAGCGATAATAACTGCATAATATGGGTAATAATGCATGTTATATTGATAATAGTATAAGCAATAAGTATAATTATCACAGTTCTGGCGATAATAATTGCATTATATGGGCAATAATGCACGTTATATTGCTAATAATATAAGTAATAAGTATAATTATTATAGTCCTAGCGATAATAATAGTAAAATATGGCTAATAGTGCATGTTCTATTGATAATAATAAAAGTAACAAGTATATGTATTACAGTTCTATCGATAATAACTGCATAATATGCGTAATGATGCATGTTATATTGATGATAATAAAAGTAGTACGTATATTTATTAAAGTTCTAGCGATAATAACTGCATAATATGGGTAATAATGCATGTTATATTGATAATAATATAAGTAATAAGTATAATTATTACAGTTCTGGTGATAATAACTGCATTATACGGGTAATAATGCACGTTATATTGCCAATAATATAAGTAATAAGTATAATTATTACAGTTCTAGCGATAATAACTGCATTATATGGCTAATAATGCATGTTATATTGAGAATAATGTAAGTAATGAGTATAATTATTACAGTTCTAGCGATAATCACTGCATTATATGGGTAATAATGCACGTTATATTGCTAATAATATAAGTAATAAGTATAATTTTTACAGTTCTAGCGATAATAACTGCATTATATGGGTAATAATGCATGTTATATTGATAATATAGGGAGTAATAAGTATAATTATTATAGTTCTAGCGATAATAATAGTACAATATGGCTAATAATGCATGTTATATTGATAATATCGGGAGTAATAAGTATAATTGTTATAGTTCTAGCGATAATGATAGTAAAATATGGCTAATAGTGCATGTTATATTGATAATAATAAAAGTAATAAGTATATTTATTACAGTTCTATCGATAATAACTGCATAATATGGGTAATAATGCATGTTATATTGATAATAATATAAATAATAAGTATAATTATTACAGTTCTGGCGATAATAACTGCATTATATGGGTAATAATGCACGTTATATTGCTAATAATATAAGTAATAAGTATAATTATTACAGTTCTGGCGATAATAACTGCATTATATGGGTAATAACGCACGTTATATTGCTAATAATATAAGTAATAAGTATAATTATTATAGTTCTAGCGATAATAATAGTAAAATATGGCTAATACTGCATGTTATATTGATAATAATAAAAGTAATAAGTATATTTATTACAGTTCTATCGATAATAACTGCATAATATGGGTAATAATGCATGTTATATTGATGATAATAAAAGTAATAAGTATATTTATTATAGTTCTAGCGACTGTAACTGCATAATATGGGTAATAATGCATGTTATATTGAGAATAATATAAGTAATGAGTATAATTATTACAGTTCTAGCGATAATCACTGCATTATATGGGTAATAATGCACGTTATATTGCTAATAATATAAGTAATAAGTATAATTATTACATTTCTAGCGATAATAACTGCATTATATGAGTAATAATGCATGTTATATTGATAATAATATAAGTAATAAGTATAATTATTATAGTTCTAGCGATAATAATAGTAAAATATGGCTAATACTGCATGTTATATTGATAATAATAAAAGTAATAAGTATATTTATTACAGTTCTATCGATAATAACTGCATAATATGGGTAATAATGCATGTTATATTGATGATAATAAAAGTAATAAGTATATTTATTATAGTTCTAGCGACTGTAACTGCATAATATGGGTAATAATGCATGTTATATTGAGAATAATATAAGTAATGAGTATAATTATTACAGTTCTAGCGATAATCACTGCATTATATGGGTAATAATGCACGTTATATTGCTAATAATATAAGTAATAAGTATAATTATTACATTTCTAGCGATAATAACTGCATTATATGAGTAATAATGCATGTTATATTGCTAATAATATAAGTAATAAGTATAATTATTATAGTTCTAGCGATAATAATAGTAAAATATGGCTAATACTGCATGTTATATTGATAATAATAAAAGTAATAAGTATATTTATTACAGTTCTATCGATAATAACTGCATAATATGGGTAATAATGCATGTTATATTGATGATAATAAAAGTAATAAGTATATTTATTATAGTTCTAGCGACTGTAACTGCATAATATGGGTAATAATGCATGTTATATTGAGAATAATATAAGTAATGAGTATAATTATTACAGTTCTAGCGATAATCACTGCATTATATGGGTAATAATGCACGTTATATTGCTAATAATATAAGTAATAAGTATAATTATTACAGTTCTGGCGATAATAACTGCATTATATGGGTAATAACGCACGTTATATTGCTAATAATATAAGTAATAAGTATAATTATTATAGTTCTAGCGATAATAATAGTAAAATATGGCTAATACTGCATGTTATATTGATAATAATAAAAGTAATAAGTATATTTATTACAGTTCTATCGATAATAACTGCATAATATGGGTAATAATGCATGTTATATTGATGATAATAAAAGTAATAAGTATATTTATTATAGTTCTAGCGACTGTAACTGCATAATATGGGTAATAATGCATGTTATATTGAGAATAATATAAGTAATGAGTATAATTATTACAGTTCTAGCGATAATCACTGCATTATATGGGTAATAATGCACGTTATATTGCTAATAATATAAGTAATAAGTATAATTATTACATTTCTAGCGATAATAACTGCATTATATGAGTAATAATGCATGTTATATTGATAACAATATAAGTAATAAGTATAATTATTACAGTTCTAGCGATAATAACTGCATAATATGGGTAATGATGCAGGTTATATTGATGATAATAAAAGTAATACGTATTTTTATTATAGTTCTAGCGATAATAACTGCATAATATGGGTAATAATGCATGTTATATTGATAATAATATAAATAATAAGTATAATTATTACAGTTCTGGCGATAATAACTGCATTATATGGGTAATAATGCACGTTATATTGCTAATAATATAAATAATAAGTATAATTATTACAGTTCTGGCAATAATAACTGCATTATATGGGCAATAATGCACATTATATTGCTAATAATATAAGTAATAAGTATAATTATTACAGTTCTAGCGATAATAACTGCATTATATGGGTAATAATGCATGTTATATTGATAATAATATAAATAATAAGTATAATTATTACAGTTCTGGCAATAATAACAGCATTATATGGGTAATAATGCACGTTATATTGCTAATAATATAAGCAATAAGTATAATTATTATAATACTAGCGATAATAATAGTAAAATATGGATAATAGTGCATGTTATATTGATAATAATAAAAGTAATAAGTATATTTATTATAGTTCTATCGATAATAACCGCATAATATGGGTAATAATGCACGTTATATTGCTAATAATATAAGTAATAAGTATAATTATTGCAGTTCTAGCGATAATAACTGCATTATTTGGGTAATAATGGATGTTATATTAATAATATCGGGAGTAATAAGTATAATTATTACAGTTCTGGCGATTATGTTAGTAAAATATGGCTAATAGTGCATGTTATATTGATAATAATAAAAGTAATAAGTATATTTATTACAGTTCTATCGATAATAACTGCATAATATGGGTATTAATGCATGTTATATTGATGACAATAAAAGTAATACGTATATTTATTATGGTTCTAGCGATAATAACTGCATAATATGGGTAATAATGCATGTTATATTGATAATAGTATAAGCAATAAGTATAATTATCACAGTTCTGGCGATAATAATTGCATTATATGGGCAATAATGCACGTTATATTGCTAATAATATAAGTAATAAGTATAATTATTATAGTCCTAGCGATAATAATAGTAAAATATGGCTAATAGTGCATGTTCTATTGATAATAATAAAAGTAATAAGTATATGTATTACAGTTCTATCGATAATAACTGCATAATATGCGTAATGATGCATGTTATATTGATGATAATAAAAGTAATACGTATATTTATTAAAGTTCTAGCGATAATAACTGCATAATATGGGTAATAATGCATGTTATATTGATAATAATATAAGTAATAAGTATAATTATTACAGTTCTGGTGATAATAACTGCATTATATGGGTAATAATGCACGTTATATTGCCAATAATATAAGTAATAAGTATAATTATTACAGTTCTAGCGATAATAACTGCATTATATGGCTAATAATGCATGTTATATTGAGAATAATGTAAGTAATGAGTATAATTATTACAGTTCTAGCGATAATCACTGCATTATATGGGTAATAATGCACGTTATATTGATGATAATAAAAGTAATACGTATATTTATTATAGTTCTAGCGACTGTAACTGCATAATATGGGTAATAATGCATGTTATATTGAGAATAATATAAGTAATGAGTATAATTATTACAGTTCTAGCGATAATCACTGCATTATATGGGTAATAATGCACGTTATATTGCTAATAATATAAGTAATAAGTATAATTATTACATTTCTAGCGATAATAACTGCATTATATGAGTAATAATGCATGTTATATTGATAATAATATAAGTAATAAGTATAATTATTATAGTTCTAGCGATAATAATAGTAAAATATGGCTAATACTGCATGTTATATTGATAATAATAAAAGTAATAAGTATATTTATTACAGTTCTATCGATAATAACTGCATAATATGGGTAATAATGCATGTTATATTGATGATAATAAAAGTAATAAGTATATTTATTATAGTTCTAGCGACTGTAACTGCATAATATGGGTAATAATGCATGTTATATTGAGAATAATATAAGTAATGAGTATAATTATTACAGTTCTAGCGATAATCACTGCATTATATGGGTAATAATGCACGTTATATTGCTAATAATATAAGTAATAAGTATAATTATTACATTTCTAGCGATAATAACTGCATTATATGAGTAATAATGCATGTTATATTGATAATAATATAAGTAATGAGTATAATTATTCCAGTTCTAGCGATAATAACCGCATAATATGGGTAATAATGCACGTTATATTGCTAATAATATAAGTAATAAGTATAATTATTACAGTTCTGGCGATAATAACTGCATTATATGGGTAATAACGCACGTTATATTGCTAATAATATAAGTAATAAGTATAATTATTATAGTTCTGGCCATAATAACTGCATTATATGGGTACTAACGCACCTTATATTGCTAATAATATAAGTAATAAGTATAATTATTATAGTTCTAGCGATAATAATAGAAAAATATGGCTAATAGTGCATGTTATATTGATAATAATAAAAGTAATAAGTATATTTATTACAGTTCTATCGATAATAACTGCATAATATGGGTAATAATGCATGTTATATTGATGATAATAAAACTAATAAGTATATTTATTATAGTTCTAGCGACTATAACTGCATTATATGGCTAATAATGCATGTTATATTGAGAATAATATAAGTAATGAGTATAATTATTACAGTTCTAGCGATAATAACTGCATTATATGGGTAATAATGCATGTTATATTGATAATAATCAAAGTAATAAGTATATTTATTATAGTTCTATCGATAATAACTGCATAATATGGGTAATAATGCATGTTATATTGATGATAATGAAATTTGTAAGTATATTTATTACTGTTCTAGCGATAATAACTGCATTATATGCGTAATAATGCATGTTACATTGATAATATCGGGAGTAATAAGTATAAATATTATAGTTCTAGCGATGATAATCGTAAAATATGGGTAATAGTGCATGTTATATTGATAATAATATAAGTAATAAGTATAATTATTACAGTTCTGGCGATAATAACTGCATTATATGGGTAATAATGCACGTTATATTGCTAATAATATAAGCAATAAGTATAATTATTATAATTCTAGCGATAATAATAGTAAAATATGGATAATAGTGCATGTTATATTGATAATAATAAAAGTAATAAGTATATTTATTATAGTTCTATCGATAATAACCGCATAATATGGGTAATAATGCATGTTATATTGATTGCAATAAAAGTAGTAACTATATTTATTATAGTTCTAGCGATTATAACTGCATAATATGGGTAATAATGCATGTTATATTGAGAATAATATAAGTAATGAGTATAATTATTACAGTTCTAGCGATAATAATAGTACAATATGGGTAATAATGCACGTTATATTGATAATATCGGGAGTAATAAGTATAAGTATTATAGTTCTAGCGATAATAATAGTAAAATATGGCTAATAGTGCATGTTATATTGATAATAATAAAAGTAATAAGTATATTTATTACAGTTCTATCGATAATAACTGCATAATATGGGTAATAATGCATGTTATATTGATAATAATAAAAGTAATAAGTATATTTATTATAACTCTATCGATAATAACTGCATAATATGGGCAATAATGCATGTTATATTGATGATAATGAAAGTAGTAAGTATATTTAGTACAGTTCTATCGATAATAACTGCATAATATGGGTAATAATGCATGTTATATTGATAATAATAAAAGTAATAATTATATTTATTATAGTTCTATGGATAATAACTGCATAATATGGGTAATAATGCATGTTATATTGATGATAATGAAAGTAGTAAGTATATGTATTACAGTTCTAGCGATAATAACTGCATAATATGGGTAATAATGCATGTTATATTGATAATAATATAAGTAATAAGTATAATTATTACAGTTCAGGCGATAATAACTGCATTATATGGGTAATAATGCACGTTATATTGCCAATAATATAAGTAATAAGTATAATTATTACAGTTCTAGCGATAATAACTGCATTATATGGCTAATAATGCATGTTATATTGATAATAATATAAGTAATAAGTATAATTATTACAGTTCTAGCGATAATAACTGCATAATATGGGTAATAATGCACGTTATATTGCTAATAATATAAGTAATAAGTATAATTATTACAGTTCTGGCGATAATAACTGCATTATATGGGTAATAACGCACGTTATATTGCTAATAATATAAGTAATAAGTATAATTATTATAGTTCTGGCCATAATAACTGCATTATATGGGTAATAACGCACCTTATATTGCTAATAATATAAGTAATAAGTATAATTATTATAGTTCTAGCGATAATAATAGAAAAATATGGCTAATAGTGCATGTTATATTAATAATAATAAAAGTAATAAGTATATTTATTACAGTTCTATCGATAATAACTGCATAATATGGGTAATAATGCATGTTATATTGATGATAATAAAACTAATAAGTATATTTATTATAGTTCTAGCGACTATAACTGCATTATATGGCTAATAATGCATGTTATATTGAGAATAATATAAGTAATGAGTATAATTATTACAGTTCTAGCGATAATAACTGCATTATATGGGTAATAATGCATGTTATATTGATAATAATCAAAGTAATAAGTATATTTATTATAGTTCTATCGATAATAACTGCATAATATGGGTAATAATGCATGTTATATTGATGATAATGAAATTTGTAAGTATATTTATTACTGTTCTAGCGATAATAACTGCATTATATGCGTAATAATGCATGTTACATTGATAATATCGGGAGTAATAAGTATAAATATTATAGTTCTAGCGATGATAATCGTAAAATATGGGTAATAGTGCATGTTATATTGATAATAATATAAGTAATAAGTATAATTATTACAGTTCTGGCGATAATAACTGCATTATATGGGTAATAATGCACGTTATATTGCTAATAATATAAGCAATAAGTATAATTATTACAGTTCTAGCGATAATAATAGTACAATATGGGTAATAATGCACGTTATATTGATAATATCGGAAGTAATAAGTATAAGTATTATAGTTCTAGCGATAATAATAGTAAAATATGGCTAATAGTGCATGTTATATTGATAATAATAAAAGTAATAAGTATATTTATTACAGTTCTATCGATAATAACTGCATAATATGGGTAATAATGCATGTTATATTGATAATAATAAAAGTAATAAGTATATTTATTATAACTCTATCGATAATAACTGCATAATATGGGCAATAATGCATGTTATATTGATGATAATGAAAGTAGTAAGTATATTTAGTACAGTTCTATCGATAATAACTGCATAATATGGGTAATAATGCATGTTATATTGATAATAATAAAAGTAATAATTATATTTATTATAGTTCTATGGATAATAACTGCATAATATGGGTAATAATGCATGTTATATTGATGATAATGAAAGTAGTAAGTATATGTATTACAGTTCTAGCGATAATAACTGCATAATATGGGTAATAATGCATGTTATATTGATAATAATATAAGTAATAAGTATAATTATTACAGTTCTGGCGATAATAACTGCATTATATGGGTAATAATGCACGTTATATTGCCAATAATATAAGTAATAAGTATAATTATTACAGTTCTGGCGATAATAACTGCATTATATGGGTAATAATGCACGTTATATTGCCAATAATATAAGTAATAAGTATAATTATTATAGTTCTAGCGATAATAATAGTACAATATGGCTAATACTGCATGTTATATTGATAATATCGGGAGTAATAAGTATAATTGTTATAGTTCTAGCGATAATAATAGTAAAATATGGCTAATAGTGCATGTTATATTGATAATAATAAAAGTAATAAGTATATTTATTACAGTTCTATCGATAATAACTGCATAATATGGGTATTAATGCATGTTATATTGATGATAATAAAAGTAATACGTATATTTGTTATAGTTCTATGGATAATAACTGCATAATATGGGTAATAATGCATGTTATATTGATGATAATGAAAGTAGTAAGTATATGTATTACAGTTCTAGCGATAATAACTGCATAATATGGGTAATAATGCATGTTATATTGATAATAATATAAGTAATAAGTATAATTATTACAGTTCAGGCGATAATAACTGCATTATATGGGTAATAATGCACGTTATATTGCCAATAATATAAGTAATAAGTATAATTATTACAGTTCTAGCGATAATAACTGCATTATATGGCTAATAATGCATGTTATATTGATAATAATATAAGTAATAAGTATAATTATTACAGTTCTAGCGATAATAACTGCATAATATGGGTAATAATGCACGTTATATTGCTAACAATATAAGTAATAAGTATTATTATTACAGTTCTAGCGATAATAACTGCATTATATGGGTAATAATGCATGTTATATTGCCAATAATATAAGTAATAAGTATAATTATTACAGTTCTAGCGATAATAACTGCATTATATGGCTAATAATGCATGTGATATTGATAATAATAAAAGTAATAAGTATATTTATTATAATTCTATCGATAATAACTGCATAATATGGGCAATAATGCATGTTATATTGATGATAATGAAAGTAGTAAGTATATTTAGTACAGTTCTATCGATAATAACTGCATAATATGGGTAATAATGCATGTTATATTGATAATAATAAAAGTAATAAGTATATTTATTATAGTTCTATGGATAATAACTGCATAATATGGGTAATAATGCATGTTATATTGATAATAATAAAAGTAATAAGTATATTTATTATAATTCTATCGATAATAACTGCATAATATGGGCAATAATGCATGTTATATTGATGATAATGAAAGTAGTAAGTATATTTAGTACAGTTCTATCGATAATAACTGCATAATATGGGTAATAATGCATGTTATATTGATAATAATAAAAGTAATAAGTATATTTATTATAGTTCTATGGATAATAACTGCATAATATGGGTAATAATGCATGTTATATTGATGATAATGAAAGTAGTAAGTATATGTATTACAGTTCTGGTGATAATAACTGCATTATATGGGTAATAATGCACGTTATATTGCCAATAATATAAGTAATAAGTATATTTATTACAGTGCTATCGATAATAACTGCATAATATGGGTAATAATGCATGTTATATTGATAATAATATAAGTAATAAGTATAATTATTACAGTTCTGGCGATAATAACTGCATTATATGGGTAATAATGCACGTTATATTGCCAATAATATAAGTAATAAGTATAATTATTACAGTTCTGGCGATAATAACTGCATTATATGGGTAATAATGCACGTTATATTGCCAATAATATAAGTAATAAGTATAATTATTATAGTTCTAGCGATAATAATAGTACAATATGGCTAATACTGCATGTTCTATTGATAATATCGGGAGTAATAAGTATAATTGTTATAGTTCTAGCGATAATAATAGTAAAATATGGCTAATAGTGCATGTTATATTGATAATAATAAAAGTAATAAGTATATTTATTACAGTTCTATCGATAATAACTGCATAATATGGGTATTAATGCATGTTATATTGATGATAATAAAAGTAATACGTATATTTGTTATAGTTCTATGGATAATAACTGCATAATATGGGTAATAATGCATGTTATATTGATGATATCGGGATTAATAAGTATAATTATTATAGTTCTAGCAATAATAATAGTAAAATATGGCTAATAGTTCATGTTATATTGATAATAATAAAAGTAATAAGTATATTTATTATACTTCTGTCGATAATAACTGCATAATATGGGTAATAATGCACGTTATATTGATAATAATAATAGTAATAATTATATTTATTATAGTTCTATCGATAATAACTGCATAATATGGGTAATAATGCACGTTATATTGCTAATAATATAAGTAATAAGTATAATTATTACAGTTCTAGCGATAATAACTGCATTATATGGGTAATAATGCATGTTATATTGATAATATCGGGATTAATGAGTATATTTATTATAGTTCTAGCGATAATAGTAGTACAATATGGCGAATGGTGCATGTTGTATTGATAATAGTATAAGTAATAAGTATAATTATTACAGTTCTGGCGATAATAACTGCATTATATGGGTAATAATGCACGTTATATTGCTAATAATATAAGTAATAAGTATAATTATTATAATTCTAGCGATAATAATAGTAAAATATGGCTAATAGTGCATGTTATATTGATAATAATAAATGTAATAAGTATATTTATTATAGTTCTATCGATAATAACTGCATAATATGGGTAATAATGCATGTTATATTGATGATAATAAAAGTAGTAACTATATTTATTATAGTTCTAGCGATTATAACTGCATAATATGGGTAATAATGCATGTTATATTGACAATAATATAAGTAACAAGTATAATTATTACAGTTCTAGCGATAATAACTGCATTATTTGGGTAATAATGGATGTTATATTGATAATATCGGGAGTAATAAGTACAATTATTACAGTTCCAGCGATAATAATAGTACAATATGCCTAATAGTGCATGTTATATTGATAATAATAAAAGTAATAAGTATAATTATTATAGTTCTAGCGATAATAATAGTAAAATATGGCTAAGAGTGCCTGTTATATAGATAATAATAAAAGTAATAAGTATATTTATTATACTTCTATCGATAATAACTGCATAATATGGGTAATAATGCATGTTATATTGATAATATTGGGAGTAATAAGTATAATTATTATAGTCCTAGCGATAATAATAGTAAAATATGGCTAATAGTGCATGTTCTATTGATAATAATAAAAGTAATAAGTATATGTATTACAGTTCTATCGATAATAACTGCATAATATGGGTAATAATGCATGTTATATTGATAATAATATAAATAATAAGTATAATTATTACAGTTCTGGCTATAATAACTGCATTATATGGGTAATAATGCACGTTATATTGCTAATAATATAAGTAATAAGTATAATTATTACAGTTCTAGCGATAATAACTGCATTATATGGGTAATAATGCATGTTATATTGATAATAATAAAAGTAATAAGTATATTTATTATAGTTCTGTCGATAATAACTGCATAATGTGGGTAATAATGCATGTTATATTGATAATAATATAAGTAATAAGTATAATTATTACAGTTCTAGCGATAATAACTGCATTATATGGGTAATAATGCACGTTATATTGCTAATAATATAAGTAATAAGTATATTTATTACAGTTCTATCGATAATAACTGCATAATATGGGTAATGATGCATGTTATATTGATGATAATAAAAGTAATACGTATATTTATTATAGTTCTAGCGATAATAACTGCATAATATGGGTAATAATGCATGTTATATTGATGATAATGAAAGTAGTAAGTATATTTATTACAGTTCTAGCGATTATAACTGCATTATATGGGTAATAATGCATGTTATATTGATAATATTGGGAGTAATAAGTATAATTATTATAGTCCTAGCGATAATAATAGTAAAATATGGCTAATAGTGCATGTTCTATTGATAATAATAAAAGTAATAAGTATATGTATTACAGTTCTATCGATAATAACTGCATAATATGGGTAATGATGCATGTTATATTGATGATAATAAAAGTAATACGTATATTTATTATAGTTCTAGCGATAATAACTGCATAATACGGGTAATAATGCATGTTATATTGATAATAGTATAAGTAATAAGTATAATTATTACAGTTCTGACGATAATAACTGCATTATATGGGTAATAATGCACGTTATATTGCTAATAATATAAGTAATAAGTATGATTATTACAGTTCTAGCGATAATAACTGCATAATATGGGTAATAATGCATGTTATATTGATAATAATATAAATAATAAGTATAATTATTACAGTTCTGGCTATAATAACTGCATTATATGGGTAATAATGCACGTTATATTGCTAATAATATAAGTAATAAGTATAATTATTACAGTTCTAGCGATAATAACTGCATTATATGGGTAATAATGCATGTTATATTGATAATAATATAAGTAATAAGTATAATTATTACAGTTCTGGCGATAATAACTGCATTATATGGGTAATAATGCACGTTATATTGCTAATAATATAAGCAATAAGTATAATTATTATAATTCTAGCGACTATAACTGCATAATATGGGTAATAATGCATGTTATATTGAGAATAATATAAGTAATGAGTATAATTATTACAGTTCTAGCGATAATCACTGCATTATATGGGTAATAATGCACGTTATATTGCTAATAATATAAGTAATAAGTATAATTATTACAGTTCTAGCGATAATAACTGCATTATATGGGTAATAATGCATGTTATATTGATAATAATATAAGTAATAAGTATAATTATTACAGTTCTAGCGATAATAAATGCATAATAGGGGTAATAATGCACGTTATATTGATAATATCGGGAGTAATAAGTATAATTATTATAGTTCTAGCGATAATACTAGCACAATATGGCTAATAATGCATGTTATATTGATAATATCGGGAGTAATAAGTATAATTATTATAGTTCTAGCGATAATAATAGTACAATATGGATAATAGTGCATGTTATATTGATAGTAATAAAAGTAATAAGTACAATTATTACAGTTCCAGCGATAATAATAGTACAATATGCCTAATAGTGCATGTTATATTGATAATAATAAAAGTAATAAGTATAATTATTATAGTTCTAGCGATAATAATAGTAAAATATGGCTAAGAGTGCCTGTTATATTGATAATAATAAAAGTAATAAGTATATTTATTATACTTCTATCGATAATAACTGCATAATATGGGTAATAATGCATGTTATATTGATAATAATACAAGTAATAAGTATATTTATTATAGTTCTATGGATAATAACTGCATAATATGGGTAATAATGCATGTTATATTGATAATATTGGGAGTAATAAGTATAATTATTATAGTCCTAGCGATAATAATAGTAAAATATGGCTAATAGTGCATGTTCTATTGATAATAATAAAAGTAATAAGTATATGTATTACAGTTCTATCGATAATAACTGCATAATATGGGTAATGATGCATGTTATATTGATGATAATAAAAGTAATACGTATATTTATTACAGTTCTGGCGATAATAACTGCATTATATGGGTAATAATGCACGTTATATTGCCAATAATATAAGTAATAAGTATAATTATTACAGTTTTAGCGATAATAACTGCATTATATGGCTAATAATGCATGTTATATTGATAATAATATAAGTAATAAGTATAATTATTACAGTTCTAGCGATAATAACTGCATAATATGGGTAATAATGCACGTTATATTGCTACTAATATAAGTAATAAGTATAATTATTACAGTTCTGGCGATAATAACTGCATTATATGGGTAATAACGCACGTTATATTGCTAATAATATAAGTAATAAATATAATTATTATAGTTCTAGCGATAATAATAGTAAAATATGGCTAATTGTGCATGTTATATTGATAATAATAAAAGTAATAAGTATATTTATTACAGTTCTATCGATAATAACTGCATAATATGGGTAATAATGCATGTTATATTGATAATAATATAAATAATAAGTATAATTATTACAGTTCTGGCTATAATAACTGCATTATATGGGTAATAATGCACGTTATATTGCTAATAATATAAGTAATAAGTATAATTATTACAGTTCTAGCGATAATAACTGCATTATATGGGTAATAATGCATGTTATATTGATAATAATATAAGTAATAAGTATAATTATTACAGTTCTGGCGATAATAACTGCATTATATGGGTAATAATGCACGTTATATTGCTAATAATATAAGCAATAAGTATAATTATTATAATTCTAGCGACTATAACTGCATAATATGGGTAATAATGCATGTTATATTGATAATAATATAAGTAATAAGTATAATTATTACAGTTCTAGCGATAATAACTGCATTATATGGGTAATAATGCATGTTATATTGATAATAATATAAGTAATAAGTATAATTATTACAGTTCTATGGATAATAACTGCATAATATGGGTAATAATGCATGTTATATTGATAATATTGGGAGTAATAAGTATAATTATTATAGTCCTAGCGATAATAATAGTAAAATATGGCTAATAGTGCATGTTCTATTGATAATAATAAAAGTAATACGTATATTTATTACAGTTCTGGCGATAATAACTGCATTATATGGGTAATAATGCACGTTATATTGCCAATAATATAAGTAATAAGTATAATTATTACAGTTTTAGCGATAATAACTGCATTATATGGCTAATAATGCATGTTATATTGCTAATAATATAAGCAATAAGTATAATTATTATAATTCTAGCGACTATAACTGCATAATATGGGTAATAATGCATGTTATATTGATAATAATATAAGTAATAAGTATAATTATTACAGTTCTAGCGATAATAACTGCATTATATGGGTAATAATGCATGTTATATTGATAATAATATAAGTAATAAGTATAATTATTACAGTTCTAGCGATAATAACTGCATTATATGCGTAATAATGCATGTTATATTGATAATAATAAAAGTAATAAGTATATTTATTATAGTTCTATGGTTAATAACTGCATAATATGGGTAATAATGCATGTTATATTGATGATAATGAAAATAGTAAGTATATTTATTACAGTTCTAGCGATAATAACTGCATTATATGAGTAATAATGCATGTTATATTGATGATAATAAAAGTAATACGTATATTTATTATAGTTCTAGCGATAATAACTGCATTATATGGCTAATAATGCATGTTATATTGATAATAATATAAGTAATAAGTATAATTATTACAGTTCTGGCGATAATAACTGCATTATATGGGTAATAATGCACGTTATATTGCTAATAATATAAGTAATAAGTATAATTATTACAGTTCTAGCGATAATAACTGCATTATATGGGTAATAATGCATGTTATATTGATAATAATAAAAGTAATAAGTATATTTATTATAGGTCTGTCGATAATAACTGCATAATGTGGGTAATAATGCATGTTATATTGATGATAACAAAAGTAGTAAGTACATTTATTATAGTTCTAGCGATAATAACTGCATAATATGGGTAATAATGCATGTTATATTGATAATAATATAAGTAATAAGTATAATTATTACAGTTCTAGCGATAATAACTGCATTATATGGGTAATAACGCACGTTATATTGCTAATAATATAAGTAATAAATATAATTATTATAGTTCTAGCGATAATAATAGTAAAATATGGCTAATTGTGCATGTTATATTGATAATAATAAAAGTATAAGTATATTTATTACAGTTCTATCGATAATAACTGCATAATATGGGTAATAATGCATGTTATATTGATAATAATATAAATAATAAGTATAATTATTACAGTTCTGGCTATAATAACTGCATTATATGGGTAATAATGCACGTTATATTGCTAATAATATAAGTAATAAGTATAATTATTACAGTTCTAGCGATAATAACTGCATTATATGGGTAATAATGCATGTTATATTGATAATAATAAAAGCAATAAGTATATTTATTATAGTTCTGTCGATAATAACTGCATAATGTGGGTAATAATGCATGTTATATTGATGATAACAAAAGTAGTAAGTACATTTATTATAGTTCTAGCGATAATAACTGCATAATATGGGTAATAATGCATGTTATATTGATAATAATATAAGTAATAAGTATAATTATTACAGTTCTAGCGATAATAACTGCATTATATGGGTAATAATGCACGTTATATTGCTAATAATATAAGTAATAAGTATATTTATTACAGTTCTATCGATAATAACTGCATAATATGGGTAATGATGCATGTTATATTGATGATAATAAAAGTAATACGTATATTTATTATAGTTCTAGCGATAATAACTGCATAATACGGGTAATAATGCATGTTATATTGATAATAGTATAAGTAATAAGTATAATTATTACAGTTCTGACGATAATAACTGCATTATATGGGTAATAATGCACGTTATATTGCTAATAATATAAGTAATAAGTATGATTATTACAGTTCTAGCGATAATAACTGCATAATATGGGTAATAATGCATGTTATATTGATAATAATATAAATAATAAGTATAATTATTACAGTTCTGGCTATAATAACTGCATTATATGGGTAATAATGCACGTTATATTGCTAATAATATAAGTAATAAGTATAATTATTACAGTTCTAGCGATAATAACTGCATTATATGGGTAATAATGCATGTTATATTGATAATAATATAAGTAATAAGTATAATTATTACAGTTCTGGCGATAATAACTGCATTATATGGGTAATAATGCACGTTATATTGCTAATAATATAAGCAATAAGTATAATTATTATAATTCTAGCGACTATAACTGCATAATATGGGTAATAATGCATGTTATATTGAGAATAATATAAGTAATGAGTATAATTATTACAGTTCTAGCGATAATCACTGCATTATATGGGTAATAATGCACGTTATATTGCTAATAATATAAGTAATAAGTATAATTATTACAGTTCTAGCGATAATAACTGCATTATATGGGTAATAATGCATGTTATATTGATAATAATATAAGTAATAAGTATAATTATTACAGTTCTAGCGATAATAAATGCATAATAGGGGTAATAATGCACGTTATATTGATAATATCGGGAGTAATAAGTATAATTATTATAGTTCTAGCGATAATACTAGCACAATATGGCTAATAATGCATGTTATATTGATAATATCGGGAGTAATAAGTATAATTATTATAGTTCTAGCGATAATAATAGTACAATATGGATAATAGTGCATGTTATATTGATAGTAATAAAAGTAATAAGTACAATTATTACAGTTCCAGCGATAATAATAGTACAATATGCCTAATAGTGCATGTTATATTGATAATAATAAAAGTAATAAGTATAATTATTATAGTTCTAGCGATAATAATAGTAAAATATGGCTAAGAGTGCCTGTTATATTGATAATAATAAAAGTAATAAGTATATTTATTATACTTCTATCGATAATAACTGCATAATATGGGTAATAATGCATGTTATATTGATAATAATACAAGTAATAAGTATATTTATTATAGTTCTATGGATAATAACTGCATAATATGGGTAATAATGCATGTTATATTGATAATATTGGGAGTAATAAGTATAATTATTATAGTCCTAGCGATAATAATAGTAAAATATGGCTAATAGTGCATGTTCTATTGATAATAATAAAAGTAATAAGTATATGTATTACAGTTCTATCGATAATAACTGCATAATATGGGTAATGATGCATGTTATATTGATGATAATAAAAGTAATACGTATATTTATTACAGTTCTGGCGATAATAACTGCATTATATGGGTAATAATGCACGTTATATTGCCAATAATATAAGTAATAAGTATAATTATTACAGTTTTAGCGATAATAACTGCATTATATGGCTAATAATGCATGTTATATTGATAATAATATAAGTAATAAGTATAATTATTACAGTTCTAGCGATAATAACTGCATTATATGGGTAATAATGCATGTTATATTGATAATAATATAAGTAATAAGTATAATTATTACAGTTCTGGCGATAATAACTGCATTATATGGGTAATAATGCACGTTATATTGCTAATAATATAAGCAATAAGTATAATTATTATAATTCTAGCGACTATAACTGCATAATATGGGTAATAATGCATGTTATATTGATAATAATATAAGTAATAAGTATAATTATTACAGTTCTAGCGATAATAACTGCATTATATGGGTAATAATGCATGTTATATTGATAATATTGGGAGTAATAAGTATAATTATTATAGTCCTAGCGATAGTAATAGTAAAATATGGCTAATAGTGCATGTTCTATTGATAATAATAAAAGTAATAAGTATATTTATTACAGTTCTATCGATAATAACTGCGTAATATGGGTAATAATGCATGTTATATTGATAATAATATAAATAATAAGTACAATTATTACAGTTCTGGCGATAATGACTGCATTATATGGGTAATAATGCACGTTATATTGCTAATAATATAAGTAATAAGTATAATTATTACAGTTCTAGCGATAATAACTGCATTATATGCGTAATAATGCATGTTATATTGATAATAATAAAAGTAATAAGTATATTTATTATAGTTCTATGGTTAATAACTGCATAATATGGGTAATAATGCATGTTATATTGATGATAATGAAAATAGTAAGTATATTTATTACAGTTCTAGCGATAATAACTGCATTATATGAGTAATAATGCATGTTATATTGATGATAATAAAAGTAATACGTATATTTATTATAGTTCTAGCGATAATAACTGCATTATATGGCTAATAATGCATGTTATATTGATAATAATATAAGTAATAAGTATAATTATTACAGTTCTGGCGATAATAACTGCATTATATGGGTAATAATGCACGTTATATTGCTAATAATATAAGTAATAAGTATAATTATTACAGTTCTAGCGATAATAACTGCATTATATGGGTAATAATGCATGTTATATTGATAATAATAAAAGTAATAAGTATATTTATTATAGTTCTGTCGATAATAACTGCATAATGTGGGTAATAATGCATGTTATATTGATGATAACAAAAGTAGTAAGTACATTTATTATAGTTCTAGCGATAATAACTGCATAATATGGGTAATAATGCATGTTATATTGATAATAATATAAGTAATAAGTATAATTATTACAGTTCTAGCGATAATAACTGCATTATATGGGTAATAATGCACGTTATATTGCTAATAATATAAGTAATAAGTATATTTATTACAGTTCTATCGATAATAACTGCATAATATGGGTAATGATGCATGTTATATTGATAATATTGGGAGTAATAAGTATAATTATTATAGTCCTAGCGATAATAATAGTAAAATATGGCTAATAGTGCATGTTCTATTGATAATAATAAAAGTAATAAGTATATGTATTACAGTTCTATCGATAATAACTGCATAATATGGGTAATGATGCATGTTATATTGATGATAATAAAAGTAATACGTATATTTATTATAGTTCTAGCGATAATAACTGCATAATACGGGTAATAATGCATGTTATATTGATAATAGTATAAGTAATAAGTATAATTATTACAGTTCTGACGATAATAACTGCATTATATGGGTAATAATGCACGTTATATTGCTAATAATATAAGTAATAAGTATGATTATTACAGTTCTAGCGATAATAACTGCATAATATGGGTAATAATGCATGTTATATTGATAATAATATAAATAATAAGTATAATTATTACAGTTCTGGCTATAATAACTGCATTATATGGGTAATAATGCACGTTATATTGCTAATAATATAAGTAATAAGTATAATTATTACAGTTCTAGCGATAATAACTGCATTATATGGGTAATAATGCATGTTATATTGATAATAATATAAGTAATAAGTATAATTATTACAGTTCTGGCGATAATAACTGCATTATATGGGTAATAATGCACGTTATATTGCTAATAATATAAGCAATAAGTATAATTATTATAATTCTAGCGACTATAACTGCATAATATGGGTAATAATGCATGTTATATTGAGAATAATATAAGTAATGAGTATAATTATTACAGTTCTAGCGATAATCACTGCATTATATGGGTAATAATGCACGTTATATTGCTAATAATATAAGTAATAAGTATAATTATTACAGTTCTAGCGATAATAACTGCATTATATGGGTAATAATGCATGTTATATTGATAATAATATAAGTAATAAGTATAATTATTACAGTTCTAGCGATAATAAATGCATAATAGGGGTAATAATGTACGTTATATTGATAATATCGGGAGTAATAAGTATAATTATTATAGTTCTAGCGATAATACTAGCACAATATGGCTAATAATGCATGTTATATTGATAATATCGGGAGTAATAAGTATAATTATTATAGTTCTAGCGATAATAATAGTACAATATGGATAATAGTGCATGTTATATTGATAGTAATAAAAGTAATAAGCATAATTATTACAGTTCTAGCGATAATAACTGCATTATATGGGTAATAATGCATGTTATATTCATAATAATATAAGTAATAAGTATGATTATTACAGTTCTAGCGATAATAACTGCATAATATGGGTAATAATGCACGTTATACTGCTAACAATATAAGTAATAAGTATAATTATTACAGTTCTAGCGATAATAACTGCATTATATGGGTAATAATGCATGTTATATTGATGGCCATAAAAGTAGTAAGTATATTTATTACAGTTCTAGCGATAATAACTGCATTATATGGGTAATAATGCACGTTATATTGATAATATTGGGAGTAATAAGTATAATTATTATAGTCCTAGCGATAATAATAGTAAAATATGGCTAATAGTGCATGTTCTATTGATAATAATAAAAGTAATAAGTATATGTATTACAGTTCTATCGAAAATAACTGCATAATATGGGTAATGATGCATGTTATATTGATGATAATAAAAGTAATACGTATATTTATTATAGTTCTAGCGATAATAACTGCATAATATGGGTAATAATGCATGTTATATTGATGATAATGAAAGTAGTAAGTATATTTATTACAGTTCTAGCGATAATAACTGCATTATATGGGTAATAATGCATGTTATATTGATAATATTGGGAGTAATAAGTATAATTATTATAGTCCTAGCGATAATAATAGTAAAATATGGCTAATAGTGCATGTTCTATTGATAATAATAAAAGTAATAAGTATATGTATTACAGTTCTATCGAAAATAACTGCATAATATGGGTAATGATGCATGTTATATTGATGATAATAAAAGTAATACGTATATTTATTATAGTTCTAGCGATAATAACTGCATAATACGGGTAATAATGCATGTTATATTGATAATAGTATAAGTAATAAGTATAATTATTACAGTTCTGACGATAATAACTGCATTATATGGGTAATAATGCACGTTATATTGCTAATAATATAAGTAATAAGTATGATTATTACAGTTCTAGCGATAATAACTGCATAATATGGGTAATAATGCATGTTATATTGATAATAATATAAATAATAAGTATAATTATTACAGTTCTGGCTATAATAACTGCATTATATGGGTAATAATGCACGTTATATTGCTAATAATATAAGTAATAAGTATAATTATTACAGTTCTAGCGATAATAACTGCATTATATGGGTAATAATGCATGTTATATTGATAATAATATAAGTAATAAGTATAATTATTACAGTTCTGGCGATAATAACTGCATTATATGGGTAATAATGCACGTTATATTGCTAATAATATAAGCAATAAGTATAATTATTATAATTCTAGCGACTATAACTGCATAATATGGGTAATAATGCATGTTATATTGAGAATAATATAAGTAATGAGTATAATTATTACAGTTCTAGCGATAATCACTGCATTATATGGGTAATAATGCACGTTATATTGCTAATAATATAAGTAATAAGTATAATTATTACAGTTCTAGCGATAATAACTGCATTATATGGGTAATAATGCATGTTATATTGATAATAATATAAGTAATAAGTATAATTATTACAGTTCTAGCGATAATAAATGCATAATAGGGGTAATAATGCACGTTATATTGATAATATCGGGAGTAATAAGTATAATTATTATAGTTCTAGCGATAATACTAGCACAATATGGCTAATAATGCATGTTATATTGATAATATCGGGAGTAATAAGTATAATTATTATAGTTCTAGCGATAATAATAGTACAATATGGATAATAGTGCATGTTATATTGATAGTAATAAAAGTAATAAGTACAATTATTACAGTTCCAGCGATAATAATAGTACAATATGCCTAATAGTGCATGTTATATTGATAATAATAAAAGTAATAAGTATAATTATTATAGTTCTAGCGATAATAATAGTAAAATATGGCTAAGAGTGCCTGTTATATTGATAATAATAAAAGTAATAAGTATATTTATTATACTTCTATCGATAATAACTGCATAATATGGGTAATAATGCATGTTATATTGATAATAATACAAGTAATAAGTATATTTATTATAGTTCTATGGATAATAACTGCATAATATGGGTAATAATGCATGTTATATTGATAATATTGGGAGTAATAAGTATAATTATTATAGTCCTAGCGATAATAATAGTAAAATATGGCTAATAGTGCATGTTCTATTGATAATAATAAAAGTAATAAGTATATGTATTACAGTTCTATCGATAATAACTGCATAATATGGGTAATGATGCATGTTATATTGATGATAATAAAAGTAATACGTATATTTATTACAGTTCTGGCGATAATAACTGCATTATATGGGTAATAATGCACGTTATATTGCCAATAATATAAGTAATAAGTATAATTATTACAGTTTTAGCGATAATAACTGCATTATATGGCTAATAATGCATGTTATATTGATAATAATATAAGTAATAAGTATAATTATTACAGTTCTAGCGATAATAACTGCATAATATGGGTAATAATGCACGTTATATTGCTACTAATATAAGTAATAAGTATAATTATTACAGTTCTGGCGATAATAACTGCATTATATGGGTAATAACGCACGTTATATTGCTAATAATATAAGTAATAAATATAATTATTATAGTTCTAGCGATAATAATAGTAAAATATGGCTAATTGTGCATGTTATATTGATAATAATAAAAGTAATAAGTATATTTATTACAGTTCTATCGATAATAACTGCATAATATGGGTAATAATGCATGTTATATTGATAATAATATAAATAATAAGTATAATTATTACAGTTCTGGCTGTAATAACTGCATTATATGGGTAATAATGCACGTTATATTGCTAATAATATAAGCAATAAGTATAATTATTATAATTCTAGCGACTATAACTGCATAATATGGGTAATAATGCATGTTATATTGAGAATAATATAAGTAATGAGTATAATTATTACAGTTCTAGCGATAATCACTGCATTATATGGGTAATAATGCACGTTATATTGCTAATAATATAAGTAATAAGTATAATTATTACAGTTCTAGCGATAATAACTGCATTATATGGGTAATAATGCATGTTATATTGATAATAATATAAGTAATAAGTATAATTATTACAGTTCTAGCGATAATAAATGCATAATAGGGGTAATAATGCACGTTATATTGATAATATCGGGAGTAATAAGTATAATTATTATAGTTCTAGCGATAATACTAGCACAATATGGCTAATAATGCATGTTATATTGATAATATCGGGAGTAATAAGTATAATTATTATAGTTCTAGCGATAATAATAGTACAATATGGATAATAGTGCATGTTATATTGATAGTAATAAAAGTAATAAGTATAATTATTACAGTTCTAGCGATAATAACTGCATTATATGGGTAATAATGCATGTTATATTGATAATAATATAAGTAATAAGTATGATTATTACAGTTCTAGCGATAATAACTGCATAATATGGGTAATAATGCACGTTATACTGCTAACAATATAAGTAATAAGTATAATTATTACAGTTCTAGCGATAATAACTGCATTATATGGGTAATAATGCATGTTATATTGATGGCCATAAAAGTAGTAAGTATATTTATTACAGTTCTAGCGATTATAACTGCATTATATGCGTAATAATGCATCTTATATTGATAATATCGGGAGTAATAAGTATAATTATTATAGTTCTAGCGATAATAATAGTAAAATATGGCTAATAGTGCATGTTATATTGATGATAATGAAAGTAGTAAGTATATTTATTACAGTTCTATCGATAATAACTGCATAATATGGGCAATAATGCATGTTATATTGATGATAATAAAAGTAATAAGTATATTTATTACAGTTCTATCGATAATAACTGCATAATATGGGTAATAATGCATGTTATATTGATGATAATAAAAGTAATACGTATATTTATTATAGTTCTACCGATAATAACTGCATTATATGCGTAATAATGCACGTTATGTTGATAATATCGGGAGTAATAAGTATAATTATTATAGTTCTAACGATAATAATAGTAAAATATGGCTAATAGCGCATGTCATATTGATAATAATAAAAGTAATAAGTATATTTATTACAGTTCTATCGATAATAACTGCATAATATGGGTAATAATGCATGTTATATTGATGGTAATGAAAGTAGTAAGTATATTTATTACAGTTCTACCGATAATAACTGCATTGTATGCGTAGTAATCCATGTTATATTGATAATATCGGGAGTAATAAGTATTATTATTACAGTTCTAGCGATAATAACTGCATAATATGGGTAATAATGCATGTTATATTCATAATATCGGGAGTAATAAGTATAATTATTACAGGTCTAGCGATAATAACTGCATAATATGGGTAATAATGGATGTTATATTGATAATATCGGGAGTAATACGTATAGTTATAGCAGTTCTAGCGATAATACTAGTAAAATATGGCTAATAGTGCCTGTTATATTGATAATAATAAAAGTAATAAGTATATTTATTATACATCTGTCGATAATAACTGCATTATATGGGTAATAATGCATGTTATATTGATAATAATATAAGTAATAAGTATAATTATTACAGTTCTAGCGATAATAACTGCATAATATGGGTAATAATGCACGTTATATTGCTAATAATATAAGTAATAAGTATAACTATTACAGTTCTAGCGATAATACCTGCATTATATGGGTAATAATGCATGTTATATTGATGATAATAAAAGTACCAGGTATATTTATTATAGTTCTATCGATAATAACTGCATAATATGGGTAATAATGCATGTTATATTGAGAATAATATAAGTAATAAGTATAATTATTATAGTTCTAGCTATAATAACTGCATTATATGCGTAATAATCCATGTTATATTGATAATATCGGGAGTAATATGTATAATTATTACACTTCTAGCGATAATAACTGCATAATATGGGTAATAATGCATGTTATATTGATAATATCGGGAGTCATAAGTATAATTATTACAGTTCTAGCGATAATACTAATAAAATATGGCTAAGAGTGCCCGTTATATTGATAATAATAAAAGTAATAAGTATATTTATTATACTTCTGTCGATAATAACCGCATTACATGGGTAATAATGCATGTTATATTGATAATAATATAAGTAGTAAGTATAATTATTACAGTTCTAGCGATAATAACTGCATAATATGGGTAATAATGCATGTTATATTGATGATAATAAAAGTAGTAAGTATATTTATTATAGTTCTAGCGGTTATAACTGCATAATATGGGTAATAATGCATGTTATATTGAGAATAATATAAGTAATAAGTATAATTATTACAGTTCTATCGATAATAACAGCATAATATGGGTAATAATGCATGTTATATTGATCATAATAAAAGTACTAAGTATATTTATTATAGCTCTAGCGATTATAACTGCATAATATGGGTAATAATGCATGTTATATTGAGAATAATAAAAGTAATAAGTATGTTTATTATAGTTCTATCGATAATAACTGCATAACATGGGTAATAATGCATGTTATATTGATAATAATATAAGTAATAAGTATAATTATTACAGTTCTAGCGATAATAGCTGCGTAATATGGGTAATTATGCACGTTATATTGCTAATAATATAAGTAATAAGTATAACTATTACAGTTCTAGCGATAATACCTGCATTATATGGGTAATAATGCATGTTATATTGATGATAATAAAAGTACTAAGTATATTTATTATAGTTCTATCGATAATAACTGCATAATATGGGTAACAATGCATGTTATATTGGGAATAATATAAGTAATAAGTATAGTTATTATAGTTCTATCGATAATAACTGCACAACATGGGAAATATTGCACGTTATATTGCTAATAATATAAGTAATAAGTATAATTATTACAGTTCTAGCGATAATAACTGCACTATATGCGTAATAATGCATGTTATATTGATGATAATAAAAGTACTAAGTATATTTATTATAGTTCTAGCGATTATAACTGCATAATATGGGTAATAATGCATGTTATATTGATAATAATATAAGTAATAAGTATAATTATTACAGTTCTAGCTATAATAACTGCATTATATGCGTACTAATCCATGTTATATTGATAATATCGGGAGTAATAAGTATAATTATTATAGTTCTAGCGATAATAATAGTAAAATATGGCTAATAGTGCATGTCATATTGATAATAGTAAAAGTAATAAGTATATTTATTACAGTTCTATCGATAATAACTGCATAATATGGGTAATAATGCATGTTATATTGATGATAATAAAAGTAATGCGTATATTTATTATAGTTCTAGCGATAATAGCTGCATTATATGCGTAATAATCCATGTTATATTGATAATATCAGGAGTAATAAGTATAATTATTACAGTTCTAGCGATAATACTAGTAAAATATGGCTAAGAGTGCCTGTTATATTGATAATAATAAAAGTAATAATTATATTTATTATAGTTCTATCGATAATAACTGCATAATATGGGTAATAATGCATGTTATATTGAGAATAATATAAGTAATAAGTATAATTATTACAGTTCTAGCTATAATAACTGCATTATATGCGTAATAATCCATGTTATATTGATAATATCGGGAGTAATAAGTATAATTATTACAGTTCTAGCGATAATAACTGCATAATATGGGTAATAATGCATGTTATATTCATAATATCGGGAGTAATAAGTATAATTATTACAGTTCTAGCGATAATAACTGCATAATATGGGTAATAATGGATGTTATATTGATAATATCGGGAGTAATACGTATAATTATAGCAGTTCTAGCGATAATACTGGTAAAATATGGCTAATAGTGCCTGTTATATTGATAATACTAAAAATAATAAGTATATTTATTATAGTTCTATCGATAATAACTGCATAATATGGACAATAATGCATGTTATATTGATAATAATATAAGTAATAAGTATAATTATTACAGTTCTAGCGATAATAACTGCATTATATGGGTAATAATGCATGTTATATTGATAATATCGGGAGTAATAAGTATAACTATTATTATATTTCTAGCGATAATAATAGTATAATATGGCTAATAGTGCATGTTCTATTGATAATAATAAAAGTAATAAGTATATTTATTATAGTTCTATCGATAATAACTGCATAATATGAGTAATAATGCATGTTATATTGATCATAATAAAAGTACTAAGTATATTTATTATAGTTCTAGCGATTATAACTGCATAATATGGGTAATAATGCATGTTATATTGAGAATAATATAAGTAATAAGTATAATTATTACAGTTCTAGCCATAATAACTGCATTATATGGGTAATAATGCATGTTATATTGATAATATCGGGAGTAGTAAGTATAATTATTACAGTTCTAGCGATAATAACTGCATAATATGGGTAATAATGGATGTTATATTGATAATATCGGGAGTAATACGCATAATTATTGCAGTTCTAGCGATAATACTAGTAAAATATGGCTAAGAGTGCATGTTATATTGATAATAATAAAAGTAATATGTATATTTATTACAGTTCTATCGATAATAACTGCATAATATGGGTAATAATGCATGTTATATTGATGATAATAAAAGTAGTAAGTATATTTATTATAGTTCTAGCGGTTATAACTGCATAATATGGGTAATAATGCATGTTATATTGAGAATAATATAAGTAATAAGTATAATTATTACAGTTCTATCGATAATAACTGCATAATATGGGTAATAATGCATGTTATATTGATCATAATAAAAGTTCTAAGTATATTTATTATAGTTCTAGCGATTATAACTGCATAATATTGGTAATAATGCATGGTATATTGATAATAATATAAGTAATAAGTATAATTATTACAGTTCTAGCGATAATAACTGCATAATATGGGTAATAATGCATGTTATATTGATGATAATAAAAGTAATAAGTATATTTATAATAGTTCTATCGATAATAACTGCATAATATGGGTAATAATGCATGTTATATTGATGATCATAAAAGTAGTAAGTATATTTATTACAGTTCTATCGATAATAACTGCATAATATGGGTAATAATGCATGTTATATTGATGATAATAAAAGTAATAAGTATATTTATTATAGTTCTATCGATAATAACTGCATAATATGGGTAATAATGCATGTTATATTGATGATAATAAAAGTAGTAAGTATATTTATTATAGTTCTAGCGATTATAACTGCATAATATGGGTGATAATGCATGTTATATTGATAATCATATAAGAAATAAGTATAATTATTACGGTTCTAGCGATAATAACTGCATTATATGGGAAATAATGCATGTTATATTGATAATAATATAAGTATTAAGTATAATTATTACAGTTCTAGCGATAATAACTGCATTATATGGGTAATAATGCATGTTATATTGATAATATCGGGAGTAGTAAGCATAATTATTATAGTTCTAGCGATAATAATAGTAAGATATAGCTAATAGTGCATGTTATATTGATAATAATAATAGTAATAAGTATATTTATTATAGTTCTATTGACAACAACTGCATAATATGGGTAATAATGTATGTTATATCGATGATCATAAAAGTACTAAGTATATTTATTACAGTTCTAGCGATAATAACTGCATAATATGGGTAATAATGCACGTTATATTGCTAATAGTATAAGTAATAAGTATAATTATTACAGTTCTAGCGATAATAACTGCATTATATGGGTAATAATGCATGTTATATTGATAATATCAGGAGTAATAAGTATAATTATTATAGTTCTAGCGATAATAATAGTAAAATATGGCTAATAGTGCATGTTATATTGATAATAATAAAGGTAATAAGTATATTTATTACAGTTCTATCGATAATAACTGCATAATATGGGTAATAATGCATGTTATATTGATGATAATAAAAGTAATAAGTATATTTATTATAGTTCTATCGATAATGACTGCATAATATGGGTAATAATGCATGTTATATTGATAATATCGGGAGTAGTAAGCATAATTATTATAGTTCTAGCGATAATAATAGCAAGATATAGCTAATAGTGCATGTTATATTGATAATAATAAAAGTAATAAGTATATTTATTATAGTTCTATTGACAATAACTGCATAATATGGATAATAATGCATGTTATATTGATGATAATAAAAGTAATAAGTATATTTATTATAGATCTATCGATAATAACTGCATAATATGGGTAATAATGCATGTTATATTGATAATAATATAAGTAATAAGTATAATTATTACGGTTCTAGCGATAATAACTGCATTATATGGGTAATAATGCATGTTATATTGATGGCCATAAAAGTAGTAAGTATATTTATTACAGTTCTAGCGATTATAACTGCATTATATGCGTAATAATGCATCTTATATTGATAATATTGGGAGTAATAAGTATAATTATTATAGTTCTAGCGATAATAATAGTAAAATATGGCTAATAGTGCATGTTATATTGATGATAATGAAAGTAGTAAGTATATTTATTACAGTTCTATCGATAATAACTGCATAATATGGGCAATAATGCATGTTATATTGATGATAATAAAAGTAATAAGTATATTTATTACAGTTCTATCGATAATAACTGCATAATATGGGTAATAATGCATGTTATATTGATGATAATAAAAGTAATACGTATATTTATTATAGTTCTACCGATAATAACTGCATTATATGCGTAATAATGCATGTTATGTTGATAATATCGGGAGTAATAAGTATAATTATTATAGTTCTAACGATAATAATAGTAAAATATGGCTAATAGCGCATGTCATATTGATAATAATAAAAGTAATAAGTATATTTATTACAGTTCTATCGATAATAACTGCATAATATGGGTAATAATGCATGTTATATTGATGGTAATGAAAGTAGTAAGTATATTTATTACAGTTCTACCGATAATAACTGCATTGTATGCGTAGTAATCCATGTTATATTGATAATATCGGGAGTAATAAGTATTATTATTACAGTTCTAGCGATAATAACTGCATAATATGGGTAATAATGCATGTTATATTCATAATATCGGGAGTAATAAGTATAATTATTACAGTTCTAGCGATAATAACTGCATAATATGGGTAATAATGGATGTTATATTGATAATATCGGGAGTAATACGTATAGTTATAGCAGTTCTAGCGATAATACTAGTAAAATATGGCTAATAGTGCCTGTTATATTGATAATAATAAAAGTAATAAGTATATTTATTATACATCTGTCGATAATAACTGCATTATATGGGTAATAATGCATGTTATATTGATAATAATATAAGTAATAAGTATAATTATTACAGTTCTAGCGATAATAACTGCATAATATGGGTAATAATGCACGTTATATTGCTAATAATATAAGTAATAAGTATAACTATTACAGTTCTAGCGATAATACCTGCATTATGTGGGTAATAATGCATGTTATATTGATGATAATAAAAGTACCAGGTATATTTATTATAGTTCTATCGATAATAACTGCATAATATGGGTAATAATGCATGTTATATTGAGAATAATATAAGTAATAAGTATAATTATTATAGTTCTAGCTATAATAACTGCATTATATGCGTAATAATCCATGTTATATTGATAATATCGGGAGTAATATGTATAATTATTACAGTTCTAGCGATAATAACTGCATAATATGGGTAATAATGCATGTTATATTGATAATATCGGGAGTAATAAGTATAATTATTACAGTTCTAGCGATAATACTAATAAAATATGGCTAAGAGTGCCCGTTATATTGATAATAATAAAAGTAATAAGTATATTTATTATACTTCTGTCGATAATAACCGCATTACATGGGTAATAATGCATGTTATATTGATAATAATATAAGTAGTAAGTATAATTATTACAGTTCTAGCGATAATAACTGCATAACATGGGTAATAATGCATGTTATATTGATAATAATATAAGTAATAAGTATAATTATTACAGTTCTAGCGATAATAGCTGCGTAATATGGGTAATTATGCACGTTATATTGCTAATAATATAAGTAATAAGTATAACTATTACAGTTCTAGCGATAATACCTGCATTATATGGGTAATAATGCATGTTATATTGATGATAATAAAAGTACTAAGTATATTTATTATAGTTCTATCGATAATAACTGCATAATATGGGTAACAATGCATGTTATATTGGGAATAATATAAGTAATAAGTATAGTTATTATAGTTCTATCGATAATAACTGCACAACATGGGAAATATTGCACGTTATATTGCTAATAATATAAGTAATAAGTATAATTATTACAGTTCTAGCGATAATAACTGCACTATATGCGTAATAATGCATGTTATATTGATGATAATAAAAGTACTAAGTATATTTATTATAGTTCTAGCGATTATAACTGCATAATATGGGTAATAATGCATGTTATATTGATAATAATATAAGTAATAAGTATAATTATTACAGTTCTAGCTATAATAACTGCATTATATGCGTACTAATCCATGTTATATTGATAATATCGGGAGTAATAAGTATAATTATTATAGTTCTAGCGATAATAATAGTAAAATATGGCTAATAGTGCATGTCATATTGATAATAGTAAAAGTAATAAGTATATTTATTACAGTTCTATCGATAATAACTGCATAATATGGGTAATAATGCATGTTATATTGATGACAATAAAAGTAATGCGTATATTTATTATAGTTCTAGCGATAATAGCTGCATTATATGCGTAATAATCCATGTTATATTGATAATATCAGGAGTAATAAGTATAATTATTACAGTTCTAGCGATAATACTAGTAAAATATGGCTAAGAGTGCCTGTTATATTGATAATAATAAAAGTAATAATTATATTTATTATAGTTCTATCGATAATAACTGCATAATATGGGTAATAATGCATGTTATATTGAGAATAATATAAGTAATAAGTATAATTATTACAGTTCTAGCTATAATAACTGCATTATATGCGTAATAATCCATGTTATATTGATAATATCGGGAGTAATAAGTATAACTATTATTATATTTCTAGCGATAATAATAGTATAATATGGCTAATAGTGCATGTTCTATTGATAATAATAAAAGTAATAAGTATATTTATTATAGTTCTATCGATAATAACTGCATAATATGAGTAATAATGCATGTTATATTGATCATAATAAAAGTACTAAGTATATTTATTATAGTTCTAGCGATTATAACTGCATAATATGGGTAATAATGCATGTTATATTGAGAATAATATAAGTAATAAGTATAATTATTACAGTTCTAGCCATAATAACTGCATTATATGGGTAATAATGCATGTTATATTGATAATATCGGGAGTAGTAAGTATAATTATTACAGTTCTAGCGATAATAACTGCATAATATGGGTAATAATGCATGTTATATTGATGATAATAAAAGTAGTAAGTATATTTATTATAGTTCTAGCGATTATAACTGCATAATATGGGTGATAATGCATGTTATATTGATAATCATATAAGAAATAAGTATAATTATTACGGTTCTAGCGATAATAACTGCATTATATGGGAAATAATGCATGTTATATTGATAATAATATAAGTATTAAGTATAATTATTACAGTTCTAGCGATAATAACTGCATTATATGGGTAATAATGCATGTTATATTGATAATATCGGGAGTAGTAAGCATAATTATTATAGTTCTAGCGATAATAATAGTAAGATATAGCTAATAGTGCATGTTATATTGATAATAATAATAGTAATAAGTATATTTATTATAGTTCTATTGACAACAACTGCATAATATGGGTAATAATGTATGTTATATCGATGATCATAAAAGTACTAAGTATATTTATTACAGTTCTAGCGATAATAACTGCATAATATGGGTAATAATGCACGTTATATTGCTAATAGTATAAGTAATAAGTATAATTATTACAGTTCTAGCGATAATAACTGCATTATATGGGTAATAATGCATGTTATATTGATAATATCAGGAGTAATAAGTATAATTATTATAGTTCTAGCGATAATAATAGTAAAATATGGCTAATAGTGCATGTTATATTGATAATAATAAAGGTAATAAGTATATTTATTACAGTTCTATCGATAATAACTGCATAATATGGGTAATAATGCATGTTATATTGATGATAATAAAAGTAATAAGTATATTTATTATAGTTCTATCGATAATGACTGCATAATATGGGTAATAATGCATGTTATATTGATAATATCGGGAGTAGTAAGCATAATTATTATAGTTCTAGCGATAATAATAGCAAGATATAGCTAATAGTGCATGTTATATTGATAATAATAAAAGTAATAAGTATATTTATTATAGTTCTATTGACAATAACTGCATAATATGGATAATAATGCATGTTATATTGATGATAATAAAAGTAATAAGTATATTTATTATAGATCTATCGATAATAACTGCATAATATGGGTAATAATGCATGTTATATTGATAATAATATAAGTAATAAGTATAATTATTACGGTTCTAGCGATAATAACTGCATTATATGGGTAATAATGCATGTTATATTGATGGCCATAAAAGTAGTAAGTATATTTATTACAGTTCTAGCGATTATAACTGCATTATATGCGTAATAATGCATCTTATATTGATAATATTGGGAGTAATAAGTATAATTATTATAGTTCTAGCGATAATAATAGTAAAATATGGCTAATAGTGCATGTTATATTGATGATAATGAAAGTAGTAAGTATATTTATTACAGTTCTATCGATAATAACTGCATAATATGGGCAATAATGCATGTTATATTGATGATAATAAAAGTAATAAGTATATTTATTACAGTTCTATCGATAATAACTGCATAATATGGGTAATAATGCATGTTATATTGATGATAATAAAAGTAATACGTATATTTATTATAGTTCTACCGATAATAACTGCATTATATGCGTAATAATGCATGTTATGTTGATAATATCGGGAGTAATAAGTATAATTATTATAGTTCTAACGATAATAATAGTAAAATATGGCTAATAGCGCATGTCATATTGATAATAATAAAAGTAATAAGTATATTTATTACAGTTCTATCGATAATAACTGCATAATATGGGTAATAATGCATGTTATATTGATGGTAATGAAAGTAGTAAGTATATTTATTACAGTTCTACCGATAATAACTGCATTGTATGCGTAGTAATCCATGTTATATTGATAATATCGGGAGTAATAAGTATTATTATTACAGTTCTAGCGATAATAACTGCATAATATGGGTAATAATGCATGTTATATTCATAATATCGGGAGTAATAAGTATAATTATTACAGTTCTAGCGATAATAACTGCATAATATGGGTAATAATGGATGTTATATTGATAATATCGGGAGTAATACGTATAGTTATAGCAGTTCTAGCGATAATACTAGTAAAATATGGCTAATAGTGCCTGTTATATTGATAATAATAAAAGTAATAAGTATATTTATTATACATCTGTCGATAATAACTGCATTATATGGGTAATAATGCATGTTATATTGATAATAATATAAGTAATAAGTATAATTATTACAGTTCTAGCGATAATAACTGCATAATATGGGTAATAATGCACGTTATATTGCTAATAATATAAGTAATAAGTATAACTATTACAGTTCTAGCGATAATACCTGCATTATGTGGGTAATAATGCATGTTATATTGATGATAATAAAAGTACCAGGTATATTTATTATAGTTCTATCGATAATAACTGCATAATATGGGTAATAATGCATGTTATATTGAGAATAATATAAGTAATAAGTATAATTATTATAGTTCTAGCTATAATAACTGCATTATATGCGTAATAATCCATGTTATATTGATAATATCGGGAGTAATATGTATAATTATTACAGTTCTAGCGATAATAACTGCATAATATGGGTAATAATGCATGTTATATTGATAATATCGGGAGTAATAAGTATAATTATTACAGTTCTAGCGATAATACTAATAAAATATGGCTAAGAGTGCCCGTTATATTGATAATAATAAAAGTAATAAGTATATTTATTATACTTCTGTCGATAATAACCGCATTACATGGGTAATAATGCATGTTATATTGATAATAATATAAGTAGTAAGTATAATTATTACAGTTCTAGCGATAATAACTGCATAACATGGGTAATAATGCATGTTATATTGATAATAATATAAGTAATAAGTATAATTATTACAGTTCTAGCGATAATAGCTGCGTAATATGGGTAATTATGCACGTTATATTGCTAATAATATAAGTAATAAGTATAACTATTACAGTTCTAGCGATAATACCTGCATTATATGGGTAATAATGCATGTTATATTGATGATAATAAAAGTACTAAGTATATTTATTATAGTTCTATCGATAATAACTGCATAATATGGGTAACAATGCATGTTATATTGGGAATAATATAAGTAATAAGTATAGTTATTATAGTTCTATCGATAATAACTGCACAACATGGGAAATATTGCACGTTATATTGCTAATAATATAAGTAATAAGTATAATTATTACAGTTCTAGCGATAATAACTGCACTATATGCGTAATAATGCATGTTATATTGATGATAATAAAAGTACTAAGTATATTTATTATAGTTCTAGCGATTATAACTGCATAATATGGGTCATAATGCATGTTATATTGATAATAATATAAGTAATAAGTATAATTATTACAGTTCTAGCTATAATAACTGCATTATATGCGTACTAATCCATGTTATATTGATAATATCGGGAGTAATAAGTATAATTATTATAGTTCTAGCGATAATAATAGTAAAATATGGCTAATAGTGCATGTCATATTGATAATAGTAAAAGTAATAAGTATATTTATTACAGTTCTATCGATAATAACTGCATAATATGGGTAATAATGCATGTTATATTGATGACAATAAAAGTAATGCGTATATTTATTATAGTTCTAGCGATAATAGCTGCATTATATGCGTAATAATCCATGTTATATTGATAATATCAGGAGTAATAAGTATAATTATTACAGTTCTAGCGATAATACTAGTAAAATATGGCTAAGAGTGCCTGTTATATTGATAATAATAAAAGTAATAATTATATTTATTATAGTTCTATCGATAATAACTGCATAATATGGGTAATAATGCATGTTATATTGAGAATAATATAAGTAATAAGTATAATTATTACAGTTCTAGCTATAATAACTGCATTATATGCGTAATAATCCATGTTATATTGATAATATCGGGAGTAATAAGTATAACTATTATTATATTTCTAGCGATAATAATAGTATAATATGGCTAATAGTGCATGTTCTATTGATAATAATAAAAGTAATAAGTATATTTATTATAGTTCTATCGATAATAACTGCATAATATGAGTAATAATGCATGTTATATTGATCATAATAAAAGTACTAAGTATATTTATTATAGTTCTAGCGATTATAACTGCATAATATGGGTAATAATGCATGTTATATTGAGAATAATATAAGTAATAAGTATAATTATTACAGTTCTAGCCATAATAACTGCATTATATGGGTAATAATGCATGTTATATTGATAATATCGGGAGTAGTAAGTATAATTATTACAGTTCTAGCGATAATAACTGCATAATATGGGTAATAATGGATGTTATATTGATAATATCGGGAGTAATACGCATAATTATTGCAGTTCTAGCGATAATACTAGTAAAATATGGCTAAGAGTGCATGTTATATTGATAATAATAAAAGTAATAAGTATATTTATTACAGTTCTATCGATAATAACTGCATAATATAGGTAATAATGCATGTTATATTGATGATAATAAAAGTAATACGTATATTTATTATAGTTCTAGCGATAGTAACTGCATAATATGGGTAATAATGCATGTTATATTGATAATAATATAAGTAATAAGTATAATTATTACAGTTCTAGCGATAATAACTGCATTATATGGGTAATAATGCATGTTATATTGATAATATCGGGAGTAATATGTATAATTATTACAGTTCTAGCGATAATAACTGCATAATATGGGTAATAATGCATGTTATATTGATAATATCGGGAGTAATAAGTATAATTATTACAGTTCTAGCGATAATACTAGTAAAATATGGCTAAGAGTGCCCGTTATGTTGATGATAATAAAAGTAATACGTATATTCATTATAGTTCTAGCGATAATAACTGCATAATATGGGTAATAATGCATGTTATATTGATAATTCTATAAGTAATAAGTATAATTATTACAGTTCTAGCGATAATAACTGCATTATATGGGTAATAATGCATGTTATATTGATAATATCGGGAGTAATATGTATAATTATTACAGTTCTAGCGATAATACTAGTAAAATATGGCTAAGAGTGCCCGTTATATTGATAATAATAAAAGTAATATGTATATTTATTACAGTTCTATCGATAATAACTGCATAATATGGGTAATAATGCATGTTATATTGATGATAATAAAAGTAGTAAGTATATTTATTATAGTTCTAGCGGTTATAACTGCATAATATGGGTAATAATGCATGTTATATTGAGAATAATATAAGTAATAAGTATAATTATTACAGTTCTATCGATAATAACTGCATAATATGGGTAATAATGCATGTTATATTGATCATAATAAAAGTTCTAAGTATATTTATTATAGTTCTAGCGATTATAACTGCATAATATTGGTAATAATGCATGGTATATTGATAATAATATAAGTAATAAGTATAATTATTACAGTTCTAGCGATAATAACTGCATAATATGGGTAATAATGCATGTTATATTGATGATAATAAAAGTAATAAGTATATTTATAATAGTTCTATCGATAATAACTGCATAATATGGGTAATAATGCATGTTATATTGATGATCATAAAAGTAGTAAGTATATTTATTACAGTTCTATCGATAATAACTGCATAATATGGGTAATAATGCATGTTATATTGATGATAATAAAAGTAATAAGTATATTTATTATAGTTCTATCGATAATAACTGCATAATATGGGTAATAATGCATGTTATATTGATGATAATAAAAGTAGTAAGTATATTTATTATAGTTCTAGCGATTATAACTGCATAATATGGGTGATAATGCATGTTATATTGATAATCATATAAGAAATAAGTATAATTATTACGGTTCTAGCGATAATAACTGCATTATATGGGAAATAATGCATGTTATATTGATAATAATATAAGTATTAAGTATAATTATTACAGTTCTAGCGATAATAACTGCATTATATGGGTAATAATGCATGTTATATTGATAATATCGGGAGTAGTAAGCATAATTATTATAGTTCTAGCGATAATAATAGTAAGATATAGCTAATAGTGCATGTTATATTGATAATAATAATAGTAATAAGTATATTTATTATAGTTCTATTGACAACAACTGCATAATATGGGTAATAATGTATGTTATATCGATGATCATAAAAGTACTAAGTATATTTATTACAGTTCTAGCGATAATAACTGCATAATATGGGTAATAATGCACGTTATATTGCTAATAGTATAAGTAATAAGTATAATTATTACAGTTCTAGCGATAATAACTGCATTATATGGGTAATAATGCATGTTATATTGATAATATCAGGAGTAATAAGTATAATTATTATAGTTCTAGCGATAATAATAGTAAAATATGGCTAATAGTGCATGTTATATTGATAATAATAAAGGTAATAAGTATATTTATTACAGTTCTATCGATAATAACTGCATAATATGGGTAATAATGCATGTTATATTGATGATAATAAAAGTAATAAGTATATTTATTATAGTTCTATCGATAATGACTGCATAATATGGGTAATAATGCATGTTATATTGATAATATCGGGAGTAGTAAGCATAATTATTATAGTTCTAGCGATAATAATAGCAAGATATAGCTAATAGTGCATGTTATATTGATAATAATAAAAGTAATAAGTATATTTATTATAGTTCTATTGACAATAACTGCATAATATGGATAATAATGCATGTTATATTGATGATAATAAAAGTAATAAGTATATTTATTATAGATCTATCGATAATAACTGCATAATATGGGTAATAATGCATGTTATATTGATAATAATATAAGTAATAAGTATAATTATTACGGTTCTAGCGATAATAACTGCATTATATGGGTAATAATGCATGTTATATTGATGGCCATAAAAGTAGTAAGTATATTTATTACAGTTCTAGCGATTATAACTGCATTATATGCGTAATAATGCATCTTATATTGATAATATTGGGAGTAATAAGTATAATTATTATAGTTCTAGCGATAATAATAGTAAAATATGGCTAATAGTGCATGTTATATTGATGATAATGAAAGTAGTAAGTATATTTATTACAGTTCTATCGATAATAACTGCATAATATGGGCAATAATGCATGTTATATTGATGATAATAAAAGTAATAAGTATATTTATTACAGTTCTATCGATAATAACTGCATAATATGGGTAATAATGCATGTTATATTGATGATAATAAAAGTAATACGTATATTTATTATAGTTCTACCGATAATAACTGCATTATATGCGTAATAATGCATGTTATGTTGATAATATCGGGAGTAATAAGTATAATTATTATAGTTCTAACGATAATAATAGTAAAATATGGCTAATAGCGCATGTCATATTGATAATAATAAAAGTAATAAGTATATTTATTACAGTTCTATCGATAATAACTGCATAATATGGGTAATAATGCATGTTATATTGATGGTAATGAAAGTAGTAAGTATATTTATTACAGTTCTACCGATAATAACTGCATTGTATGCGTAGTAATCCATGTTATATTGATAATATCGGGAGTAATAAGTATAATTATTACAGTTCTAGCGATAATAACTGCATTATATGGGTAATAATGCATGTTATATTGATAATATCGGGAGTAATATGTATAATTATTACAGTTCTAGCGATAATAACTGCATAATATGGGTAATAATGCATGTTATATTGATAATATCGGGAGTAATAAGTATAATTATTACAGTTCTAGCGATAATACTAGTAAAATATGGCTAAGAGTGCCCGTTATGTTGATGATAATAAAAGTAATACGTATATTGATTATAGTTCTAGCGATAATAACTGCATAATATGGGTAATAATGCATGTTATATTGATAATTCTATAAGTAATAAGTATAATTATTACAGTTCTAGCGATAATAACTGCATTATATGGGTAATAATGCATGTTATATTGATAATATCGGGAGTAATATGTATAATTATTACAGTTCTAGCGATAATACTAGTAAAATATGGCTAAGAGTGCCCGTTATATTGATAATAATAAAAGTAATATGTATATTTATTACAGTTCTATCGATAATAACTGCATAATATGGGTAATAATGCATGTTATATTGATGATAATAAAAGTAGTAAGTATATTTATTATAGTTCTAGCGGTTATAACTGCATAATATGGGTAATAATGCATGTTATATTGAGAATAATATAAGTAATAAGTATAATTATTACAGTTCTATCGATAATAACTGCATAATATGGGTAATAATGCATGTTATATTGATCATAATAAAAGTTCTAAGTATATTTATTATAGTTCTAGCGATTATAACTGCATAATATTGGTAATAATGCATGGTATATTGATAATAATATAAGTAATAAGTATAATTATTACAGTTCTAGCGATAATAACTGCATAATATGGGTAATAATGCATGTTATATTGATGATAATAAAAGTAATAAGTATATTTATAATAGTTCTATCGATAATAACTGCATAATATGGGTAATAATGCATGTTATATTGATGATCATAAAAGTAGTAAGTATATTTATTACAGTTCTATCGATAATAACTGCATAATATGGGTAATAATGCATGTTATATTGATGATAATAAAAGTAATAAGTATATTTATTATAGTTCTATCGATAATAACTGCATAATATGGGTAATAATGCATGTTATATTGATGATAATAAAAGTAGTAAGTATATTTATTATAGTTCTAGCGATTATAACTGCATAATATGGGTGATAATGCATGTTATATTGATAATCATATAAGAAATAAGTATAATTATTACGGTTCTAGCGATAATAACTGCATTATATGGGAAATAATGCATGTTATATTGATAATAATATAAGTATTAAGTATAATTATTACAGTTCTAGCGATAATAACTGCATTATATGGGTAATAATGCATGTTATATTGATAATATCGGGAGTAGTAAGCATAATTATTATAGTTCTAGCGATAATAATAGTAAGATATAGCTAATAGTGCATGTTATATTGATAATAATAATAGTAATAAGTATATTTATTATAGTTCTATTGACAACAACTGCATAATATGGGTAATAATGTATGTTATATCGATGATCATAAAAGTACTAAGTATATTTATTACAGTTCTAGCGATAATAACTGCATAATATGGGTAATAATGCACGTTATATTGCTAATAGTATAAGTAATAAGTATAATTATTACAGTTCTAGCGATAATAACTGCATTATATGGGTAATAATGCATGTTATATTGATAATATCAGGAGTAATAAGTATAATTATTATAGTTCTAGCGATAATAATAGTAAAATATGGCTAATAGTGCATGTTATATTGATAATAATAAAGGTAATAAGTATATTTATTACAGTTCTATCGATAATAACTGCATAATATGGGTAATAATGCATGTTATATTGATGATAATAAAAGTAATAAGTATATTTATTATAGTTCTATCGATAATGACTGCATAATATGGGTAATAATGCATGTTATATTGATAATATCGGGAGTAGTAAGCATAATTATTATAGTTCTAGCGATAATAATAGCAAGATATAGCTAATAGTGCATGTTATATTGATAATAATAAAAGTAATAAGTATATTTATTATAGTTCTATTGACAATAACTGCATAATATGGATAATAATGCATGTTATATTGATGATAATAAAAGTAATAAGTATATTTATTATAGATCTATCGATAATAACTGCATAATATGGGTAATAATGCATGTTATATTGATAATAATATAAGTAATAAGTATAATTATTACGGTTCTAGCGATAATAACTGCATTATATGGGTAATAATGCATGTTATATTGATGGCCATAAAAGTAGTAAGTATATTTATTACAGTTCTAGCGATTATAACTGCATTATATGCGTAATAATGCATCTTATATTGATAATATTGGGAGTAATAAGTATAATTATTATAGTTCTAGCGATAATAATAGTAAAATATGGCTAATAGTGCATGTTATATTGATGATAATGAAAGTAGTAAGTATATTTATTACAGTTCTATCGATAATAACTGCATAATATGGGCAATAATGCATGTTATATTGATGATAATAAAAGTAATAAGTATATTTATTACAGTTCTATCGATAATAACTGCATAATATGGGTAATAATGCATGTTATATTGATGATAATAAAAGTAGTAAGTATATTTATTATAGTTCTATCGATAACAACTGCATAATATGGGTAATAATGCATGTTATATTGATAATAATATAAGTAATAAGTATAATTATTACAGTTCTAGCGATAATAACTCCATTATATGGGTAATAATGCATGTTGTATTGATAATAATATAAGTAATAAGTATAATTATTACAGTTCTAGCGATAATAACTGCATAATATGCGTAATAATGCACGTTATATTGCTAATAGTATAAGTAATAAGTATAATTATTACAGTTCTAGCGATAATAACTGCATTATATGGCTAATAATGCATGTTATATTGATAATATCAGGAGTAATAAGTATAATTATTATAGTTCTAGCGATAATAATAGTAAAATATGGCTAATAGTGCCCGTTATATTGATAATAATAAAAGTAATATGTATATTTATTACAGTTCTATCGATAATAACTGCATAATATGGGTAATAATGCATGTTATATTGATAATGTCGGGAGTAATAAGTATAATTATTACAGTTCTAGCGATAATACTAGTAAAATATGGCTAAGAGTGCCCGTTATATTGATAATAATAAAAGTAATATGTATATTTATTACAGTTCTATCGATAATAACTGCATAATATGGGTAATAATGCATGTTATATTGATGATAATAAAAGTAGTAAGTATATTTATTTTAGTTCTATCGATAACAACTGCATAATATGGGTAATAATGCATGTTATATTGATAATAATATAAGTAATAAGTATAATTATTACAGTTCTAGCGATAATAACTCCATTATATGGGTAATAATGCATGTTGTATTGATAATAATATAAGTAATAAGTATAATTATTACAGTTCTAGCGATAATAACTGCATAATATGCGTAATAATGCACGTTATATTGCTAATAGTATAAGTAATAAGTATAATTATTACAGTTCTAGCGATAATAACTGCATTATATGGCTAATAATGCATGTTATATTGATAATATCAGGAGTAATAAGTATAATTATTATAGTTCTAGCGATAATAATAGTAAAATATGGCTAATAGTGCATTTTATATTGATAATAATAAAAGTAATAAGTATATTTATTACAGTTCTATCGATAATAACTGCATAATATGGGCAATAATGCATGTTATATTGATGATAATAAAAGTAATACGTATAATTATTACAGTTCTAGCGATAATAACTGCATAATATGGGTAATAATGCATGTTATATTGATAATAATAAAAGTAATAAGTATATTTATTATAGTTCTATCGATAACAACTGCATAATATGGGTAATAATGCATGTTATATTGATAATAATATAAGTAATAAGTATAATTATTACAGTTCTAGCGATAATAACTCCATTATATGGGTAATAATGCATGTTGTATTGATAATAATATAAGTAATAAGTATAATTATTACAGTTCTAGCGATAATAACTGCATAATATGCGTAATAATGCACGTTATATTGCTAACAGTATAAGTAATAAGTATAATTATTACAGTTCTAGCGATAATAACTGCATTATATGGCTAATAATGCATGTTATATTGATAATATCAGGAGTAATAAGTATAATTATTATAGTTCTAGCGATAATAATAGTACAATATGGCTAATAGTGTATGTTGTATTGATAACAATAAAAGTAATAAGTATATTTATTATAGTTCTATCGATAATAACTGCATAATATGGGTAATAATGCATGTTATATTGATGATAATAAAAGTACTAAGTATATTTATTATAGTTCTAGCGATTATAACTGCATAATATGGGTAATAATGCATGTTATATTGAGAATAATATAAGTAATAAGTATAATTATTACAATTCTAGCGATAGTAACTGCATTATATGGGTAATAATGCATGTTATATTGTTAATATCGGGAATAATAAGTATAATTATTACAGTTCTAGCGATAATAACTGCATAATATGGATAATAATGGATGTTATATTGATAATACCGGGAGTAATACGTATAATTATTGCAGTTCTAGCGATAATACTAGTAAAATATGGCTAAGAGTGCATGTTATATTGATAATAATAAAAGTAATAAGTATATTTATTACAGTTCTATCGATAGTAACTGCATAATATGGGTAATAATGCATGTTATATTGATAATATTGGGAGTAATAAGTATAATTATTGTAGTTCTAGCGATAATAATAGTAAAATATGGCTAATAGTGTATGTTATATTGATAATAATAAAAGTAATATGTATATTTATTATAGTTCTATCGATAATAACTGCATAATATGGGTAATAATGGATGTTATATTGATAATATCGGGAGTAATACGTATAATTATTGCAGTTTTAGCGATAATACTAGAAAAATATGGCTAATAGTGCATGCTATATTGATAATAATAAAAGTAATAAGTATATTTATTACAGTTCTATCGATAATAACTGCATAATATGGGTAATAATGCATGTTATATTGATGGTAATGAAAGTAGTAAGTATATTTATTACAGTTCTAGCGATAATAACAGCATTGTATGCGTAAAAATACATGTTATATTGATAATATCGGGAGTAATAAGTATAATTATTATAGTTCTAACGATAATAATAGTAAAATATGGCTAATAGTGCATGTTATATTGATAATAATAAAAGTAATAAGTATATTTATTACAGTTCTATCGATAATAACTGCATAATATGGGTAATAATGCATGTTATATTGATGATAATAAAAGTAATACGTATATTTATTATAGTTCTACCGATAATAACTGCATTATATGCGTAATAATCCATGTTATATTGATAATATCGGGAGTAATAAGTATAATTATTACAGCTCTAGCGATAATACTAGTAAAATATGGCTAATAGTGCATGTTATATTGATAATAATAAAAGTAATAAGTATATTTATTACAGTTCTATCGATAATAACTGCATAATATGGGTAATAATGCATGTTATATCGATGGTAATGAAAGTAGTAAGTATATTTATTACAGTTCTAGCGATAATAACTGCATTGTATGCGTAATAATGCATGTTATATTGATAATATCGGGAGTAATAAGTATAATTATTACAGTTCTAGCGATAATACTAATAAAATATGGCTAAGAGTGCCCGTTATATTGATAATAATAAAAGTAATAAGTATATTTATTATACTTCTGTCGATAATAACTGCATTACATGGGTAATAATGCATGTTATATTGATAATAATATAAGTAGTAAGTATAATTATTACAGTTCTAGCGATAATAACTGCATAATATGGGTAATAATGCATGTTATATTGATGATAATAAAAGTAGTAAGTATATTTATTATAGTTCTAGCGATAATAACTGCATAATATGGGTAATAATGCACGTTATATTGCTAATAATATAAGTAATAAGTATAACTATTACAGTTCTAGCGATAATACCTGCATTATATGGGTAACAATGCATGTTATATTGATGATAATAAAAGTACTAAGTATATTTATTATAGTTCTATCGATAATAACTGCATAATATTGGTAATAATGCATGTTATATTGAGAATAATATAAGTAATAAGTATAATTATTACAGTTCTAGCTATAATAACTGCATTATATGCGTAATAATCCATGTTATATTGATAATATCGGGAGTAATATGTATAATTATTACAGTTCTAGCGATAATAACTGCATAATATGGGTAATAATGCACGTTATATTGCTAATAGTATAAGTAATAAGTATAATTATTACAGTTCTAGCGATAATAACTGCATTATATGGGTAATAATGCATGTTATATTGATAATATCAGGAGTAATAAGTATAATTATTATAGTTCTAGCGATAATAATAGTACAATATGGCTAATAGTGTATGTTATATTGATAATAATAAAAGTAATAAGTATATTTATTATAGTTCTATCGATAATAACTGCATAATATGGGTAATAATGGATGTTATATTGATAATATCGGCAGTAATACGTATAATTATTGCAGTTTTAGCGATAATACTAGTAAAATATGGCTAATAGTGCATGCTATATTGATAATAATAAAAGTAATAAGTATATTTATTACAGTTCTATCGATAATAACTGCATAATATGGGTAATAATGCATGTTATATTGATGGTAATGAAAGTAGTAAGTATATTTATTACAGTTCTAGCGATAATAACTGCATTGTATGCGTAAAAATGCATGTTATATTGATAATATCGGGAGTAATAAGTATAATTATTATAGTTCTAACGATAATAATAGTAAAATATGGCTAATAGTGCATTTTATATTGATAATAATAAAAGTAATAAGTATATTTATTACAGTTCTAGCGATAATAACTGCATAATATGCGTAATAATGCACGTTATATTGCTAATAGTATAAGTAATAAGTATAATTATTACAGTTCTAGCGATAATAACTGCATTATATGGCTAATAATGCATGTTATATTGATAATATCAGGAGTAATAAGTATAATTATTATAGTTCTAGCGATAATAATAGTACAATATGGCTAATAGTGTATGTTGTATTGATAACAATAAAAGTAATAAGTATATTTATTATAGTTCTATCGATAATAACTGCATAATATGGGTAATAATGCATGTTATATTGATGATAATAAAAGTACTAAGTATATTTATTATAGTTCTAGCGATTATAACTGCATAATATGGGTAATAATGCATGTTATATTGAGAATAATATAAGTAATAAGTATAATTATTACAATTCTAGCGATAGTAACTGCATTATATGGGTAATAATGCATGTTATATTGATAATATCGGGAATAATAAGTATAATTATTACAGTTGTAGCGATAATAACTGCATAATATGGGTAATAATGGATGTTATATTGATAATATCGGGAGTAATACGTATAATTATTGCAGTTCTAGCGATAATACTAGTAAAATATGGCTAAGAGTGCATGTTATATTGATAATAATAAAAGTAATAAGTATATTTATTTCAGTTCTATCGATAATAACTGCATAATACGGGTAATAATGCATGTTATATTGATAATATTGGGAGTAATAAGTATAATTATTGTAGTTCTAGCGATAATAACAGTAAAATATGGCTAAGAGTGCCCGTTATATTGATAATAATAAAAGTAATATGTATATTTATTACAGTTCTATCGATAATAACTGCATAATATGGGCAATAATGCATGTTATATTGATAATAATATAAGTAATAAGTATAATTATTACAGTTCTAGCGATAATAACTCCATTATATGGGTAATAATGCATGTTGTATTGATAATAATATAAGTAATAAGTATAATTATTACAGTTCTAGCGATAATAACTGCATAATATGCGTAATAATGCACGTTATATTACTAATAGTATAAGTAATAAGTATAATTATTACAGTTCTAGCGATAATAAATGCATTATATGGCTAATAATGCATGTTATATTGATAATATCAGGAGTAATAAGTATAATTATTATAGTTCTAGCGATAATAATAGTACAATATGGCTAATAGTGTATGTTGTATTGATAACAATAAAAGTAATAAGTATATTTATTATAGTTCTATCGATAATAACTGCATAATATGGGTAATAATGCATGTTATATTGATGATAATAAAAGTACTAAGTATATTTATTATAGTTCTAGCGATTATAACTGCATAATATGGGTAATAATGCATGTTATATTGAGAATAATATAAGTAATAAGTATAATTATTACAATTCTAGCGATAGTAACTGCATTATATGGGTAATAATGCATGTTATATTGATAATATCGGGAATAATAAGTATAATTATTACAGTTGTAGCGATAATAACTGCATAATATGGGTAATAATGGATGTTATATTGATAATATCGGGAGTAATACGTATAATTATTGCAGTTCTAGCGATAATACTAGTAAAATATGGCTAAGAGTGCATGTTATATTGATAATAATAAAAGTAATAAGTATATTTATTTCAGTTCTATCGATAATAACTGCATAATATGGGTAATAATGCATGTTATATTGATAATATTGGGAGTAATAAGTATAATTATTGTAGTTCTAGCGATAATAATAGTAAAATATGGCTAAGAGTGCCCGTTATATTGATAATAATAAAAGTAATATGTATATTTATTACAGTTCTATCGATAATAACTGCATAATATGGGTAATAATGCATGTTATATTGATGATAATAAAAGTAATACGTATATTTATTATAGTTCTAGCGATAACAACTCCATTATATGGGTAATAATGCATGTTATATTGATAATAATATAAGTAATAAGTATAATTATTACAGTTCTAGCGATAATAACTGCATAATATGGGTAATAATGCACGTTATATTGCTAATAGTATAAGTAATAAGTATAATTATTACAGTTCTAGCGATAATAACTGCATTATATGGCTAATAATGCATGTTATATTGATAATATCAGGAGTAATAAGTATAATTATTATAGTTCTAGCGATAATAATAGTACAATATGGCTAATAGTGTATGTTGTATTGATAACAATAAAAGTAATAAGTATATTTATTATAGTTCTATCGATAATAACTGCATAATATGCGTAATAATGCATGTTATATTGATGATAATAAAAGTACTAAGTATATTTATTATAGTTCTAGCGATTATAACTGCATAATATGGGTAATAATGCATGTTATATTGAGAATAATATAAGTAATAAGTATAATTATTACAATTCTAGCGATAGTAACTGCATTATATGGGTAATAATGCATGTTATATTGATAATATCGGGAATAATAAGTATAATTATTACAGTTGTAGCGATAATAACTGCATAATATGGGTAATAATGGATGTTATATTGATAATATCGGGAGTAATACGTATAATTATTGCAGTTCTAGCGATAATACTAGTAAAATATGGCTAAGAGTGCATGTTATATTGATAATAATAAAAGTAATAAGTATATTTATTTCAGTTCTATCGATAATAACTGCATAATATGGGTAATAATGCATGTTATATTGATAATATTGGGAGTAATAAGTATAATTATTGTAGTTCTAGCGATAATAATAGTAAAATATGGCTAAGAGTGCCCGTTATATTGATAATAATAAAAGTAATATGTATATTTATTACAGTTCTATCGATAATAACTACATAATATGGGTAATAATGCATGTTATATTGATGATAATATAAGTAATAAGTATAATTATTACAGTTCTAGCGATAATAACTCCATTATATGGGTAATAATGCATGTTGTATTGATAATAATATAAGTAATAAGTATAATTATTACAGTTCTAGCGATAATAACTGCATAATATGCGTAATAATGCACGTTATATTACTAATAGTATAAGTAATAAGTATAATTATTACAGTTCTAGCGATAATAAATGCATTATATGGCTAATAATGCATGTTATATTGATAATATCAGGAGTAATAAGTATAATTATTATAGTTCTAGCGATAATAATAGTACAATATGGCTAATAGTGTATGTTGTATTGATAACAATAAAAGTAATAAGTATATTTATTATAGTTCTATCGATAATAACTGCATAATATGGGTAATAATGCATGTTATATTGATGATAATAAAAGTACTAAGTATATTTATTATAGTTCTAGCGATTATAACTGCATAATATGGGTAATAATGCATGTTATATTGAGAATAATATAAGTAATAAGTATAATTATTACAATTCTAGCGATAGTAACTGCATTATATGGGTAATAATGCATGTTATATTGATAATATCGGGAATAATAAGTATAATTATTACAGTTGTAGCGATAATAACTGCATAATATGGGTAATAATGGATGTTATATTGATAATATCGGGAGTAATACGTATAATTATTGCAGTTCTAGCGATAATACTAGTAAAATATGGCTAAGAGTGCATGTTATATTGATAATAATAAAAGTAATAAGTATATTTATTTCAGTTCTATCGATAATAACTGCATAATATGGGTAATAATGCATGTTATATTGATAATATTGGGAGTAATAAGTATAATTATTGTAGTTCTAGCGATAATAATAGTAAAATATGGCTAAGAGTGCCCGTTATATTGATAATAATAAAAGTAATATGTATATTTATTACAGTTCTATCGATAATAACTACATAATATGGGTAATAATGCATGTTATATTGATGATAATAAAAGTAATACGTATATTTATTATAGTTCTAGCGATAACAACTCCATTATATGGGTAATAATGCATGTTATATTGATAATAATATAAGTAATAAGTATAATTATTACAGTTCTAGCGATAATAACTGAATAATATGGGTAATAATGCACGTTATATTGCTAATAGTATAGGTAATAAGTATAATTATTACAGTTCTAGCGATAATAACTGCATTATATGGGTAATAATGCATGTTATATTGATAATATCAGGAGTAATAAGTATAATTATTATAGTTCTAGCGATAATAATAGTACAATATGGCTAATAGTGTATGTTATATTGATAATAATAAAAGTAATAAGTATATTTATTATAGTTCTATCGATAATAACTGCATAATATGGGTAATAATGGATGTTATATTGATAATATCGGGAGTAATACGTATAATTATTGCAGTTTTAGCGATAATACTAGTAAAATATGGCTAATAGTGCATGCTATATTGATAATAATAAAAGTAATAAGTATATTTATTACAGTTCTATCGATAATAACTGCATAATATGGGTAATAATGCATGTTATATTGATGGTAATGAAAGTAGTAAGTATATTTATTACAGTTCTAGCGATAATAACTGCATTGTATGCGTAAAAATGCATGTTATATTGATAATATCGGGAGTAATAAGTATAATTATTATAGTTCTAACGATAATAATAGTAAAATATGGCTAATAGTGCATTTTATATTGATAATAATAAAAGTAATAAGTATATTTATTACAGTTCTAGCGATAATAACTGCATTGTATGCGTAAAAATGCATGTTATATTGATAATATCGGGAGTAATAAGTATAATTATTATAGTTCTAACGATAATAATAGTAAAATATGGCTAATAGTGCATTTTATATTGATAATAATAAAAGTAATAAGTATATTTATTACAGTTCTATCGATAATAACTGCATAATATGGGCAATAATGCATGTTATATTGATGATAATAAAAGTAATACGTATAATTATTACAGTTCTAGCGATAATAACTGCATAATATGGGTAATAATGCATGTTATATTGATAATAATAAAAGTAATAAGTATATTTATTATAGTTCTATCGATAACAACTGCATAATATGGGTAATAATGCATGTTATATTGATAATAATATAAGTAATAAGTATAATTATTACAGTTCTAGCGATAATAACTCCATTATATGGGTAATAATGCATGTTGTATTGATAATAATATAAGTAATAAGTACAATTATTACAGTTCTAGCGATAATAACTGCATAATATGGGTAATAATGCACGTTATATTGCTAATAGTATAAGTAATAAGTATAATTATTACAGTTCTAGCGATAATAACTGCATTATATGGGTAATAATGCATGTTATATTGATAATATCAGGAGTAATAAGTATAATTATTATAGTTCTAGCGATAATAATAGTACAATATGGCTAATAGTGTAGGTTATATTGATAATAATAAAAGTAATATGTATATTTATTCTAGTTCTATCGATAATAACTGCATAATATGGGTAATAATGGATGTTATATTGATAATATCGGGAGTAATACGTATAATTATTGCAGTTTTAGCGATAATACTAGTAAAATATGGCTAATAGTGCATGCTATATTGATAATAATAAAAGTAATAAGTATATTTATTACAGTTCTATCGATAATAACTGCATAATATGGGTAATAATGCATGTTATATTGATGGTAATGAAAGTAGTAAGTATATTTATTACAGTTCTAGCGATAATAACAGCATTGTATGCGTAAAAATGCATGTTATATTGATAATATCGGGAGTAATAAGTATAATTATTATAGTTCTAACGATAATAATAGTAAAATATGGCTAATAGTGCATGTTATATTGATAATAATAAAAGTAATAAGTATATTTATTACAGTTCTATCGATAATAACTGCATAATATGGGTAATAATGCATGTTATATTGATGATAATAAAAGTAATACGTATATTTATTATAGTTCTACCGATAATAACAGCATTATATGCGTAATAATCCATGTTATATTGATAATATCGGGAGTAATAAGTATAATTATTACAGCTCTAGCGATAATACTAGTAAAATATGGCTAATAGTGCATGTTATATTGATAATAATAAAAGTAATAAGTATATTTATTACAGTTCTATCGATAATAACTGCATAATATGGGTAATATTGCATGTTATATTGATGGCAATGAAAGTAGTAAGTATAGTTATTACAGTTCTAGCGATAATAACTGCATTGTATGCGTAATAATGCATGTTATATTGATAATATCGGGAGTAATAAGTATAATTATTATAGTTCTAACGATAATAATAGTAAAATATGGCTAATAGTGCATGTTATATTGATAATAATAAAAGTAATAAGTATATTTATTACAGTTCTATCGATAATAACTGCATAATATGGGTAATAATGCATGTTATATTGATGATAATAAAAGTAATACGTATATTTATTATAGTTCTACCGATAATAACTGCATTATATGCGTAATAATCCATGTTATATTGATAATATCGGGAGTAATAAGTATAATTATTACAGCTCTAGCGATAATACTAGTAAAATATGGCTAAGAGTGCCTGTTATATTGATAATAATAAAAGTAATAAGTATATTTATTATACTTCTGTCGATATTAACTGCATTTTATGGGTAATAATGCACGTTATATTGCTAATAATATAAGTAATAAGTATAACTATTACAGTTCTAGCGATAATACCTGCATTATATGGGTAATAATGCATGTTATATTGATGATAATAAAAGTACCAGGTATATTTATTATAGTTCTATCGATAATAACTGCATAATATGGGTAATAATGCATGTTATATTGAGAATAATATAAGTAATAAGTATAATTATTATAGTTCTAGCTATAATAACTGCATTATATGCGTAATAATCCATGTTATATTGATAATATCGGGAGTAATATGTATAATTATTACAGTTCTAGCGATAATAACTGCATAATATGGGTAATAATGCATGTTATATTGATAATATCGGGAGTAATAAGTATAATTATTACAGTTCTAGCGATAATACTAATAAAATATGGCTAAGAGTGCCCGTTATATTGATAATAATAAAAGTAATAAGTATATTTATTATACTTCTGTCGATAATAACTGCATTACATGGGTAATAATGCATGTTATATTGATAATAATATAAGTAGTAAGTATAATTATTACAGTTCTAGCGATAATAACTGCATAATATGGGTAATAATGCATGTTATATTGATGATAATAAAAGTAGTAAGTATATTTATTATAGTTCTAGCGGTTATAACTGCATAATATGGGTAATAATGCATGTTATATTGAGAATAATATAAGTAATAAGTATAATTATTACAGTTCTATCGATAATAACTGCATAATATGGGTAATAATGCATGTTATATTGATAATAATATAAGTAATAAGTATAATTATTACAGTTCTAGCGATAATAGCTGCATAATATGGGTAATAATGCACGTTATATTGCTAATAATATAAGTAATAAGTATAACTATTACAGTTCTAGCGATAATACCTGCATTATATGGGTAATAATGCATGTTATATTGATGATAATAAAAGTACTAAGTATATTTATTATAGTTCTATCGATAATAACTGCATAATATGGGTAACAATGCATGTTATATTGGGAATAATATAAGTAATAAGTATAGTTATTACAGTTCTAGCTATAATAACTGCATTATATGCGTAATAATCCATGTTATATTGATAATATCGGGAGTAATAAGTATAATTATTACAGTTCTAGCGATAATAACTGCATTATATGGGTAATAATGCATGTTATATTGATAATATCGGGAGTAATAAGTATAATTATTGCAGTTGTAGCGTTAATACTAGTAAAATATGGCTAATAGTGCCTGTTATATTGATAATAATAAAAGTAATAAGTATATTTATTATACTTCTGTCGATAATAACTGCATTATATGGGTAATAATGCATGTTATATTGATAATAATATAAGTAATAAGTATAATTATTACAGTTCTAGCGATAATAACTGCATAATATGGGTAATAATGCACGTTATATTGCTAATAATATAAGTAATAAGTATAACTATTACAGTTCTAGCGATAATACCTGCATTATATGGGTAATAATGCATGTTATATTGATGATAATAAAAGTACCAGGTATATTTATTATAGTTCTACCGATAATAACTGCATAATATGGGTAATAATGCATGTTATATTGAGAATAATATAAGTAATAAGTATAATTATTATAGTTCTAGCTATAATAACTGCATTATATGCGTAATAATCCATGTTATATTGATAATATCGGGAGTAATATGTATAATTATTACAGTTCTAGCGATAATAACTGCATAATATGGGTAATAATGCATGTTATATTGATAATATCGGGAGTAATAAGTATAATTATTACAGTTCTAGCGATAATACTAATAAAATATGGCTAAGAGTGCCCGTTATATTGATAATAATAAAAGTAATAAGTATATTTATTATACTTCTGTCGATAATAACTGCATTACATGGGTAATAATGCATGTTATATTGATAATAATATAAGTAGTAAGTATAATTATTACAGTTCTAGCGATAATAACTGCATAATATGGGTAATAATGCATGTTATATTGATGATAATAAAAGTAGTAAGTATATTTATTATAGTTCTAGCGGTTATAACTGCATAATATGGGTAATAATGCATGTTATATTGAGAATAATATAAGTAGTAAGTATAATTATTACAGTTCTATCGATAATAACTGCATAATATGGGTAATAATGCATGTTATATTGAGAATAATATAAGTAATAAGTATAATTATTATAGTTCTAGCTATAATAACTGCATTATATGCGTAATAATCCATGTTATATTGATAATATCGGGAGTAATATGTATAATTATTACAGTTCTAGCGATAATAACTGCATAATATGGGTAATAATGCATGTTATATTGATAATATCGGGAGTAATAAGTATAATTATTACAGTTCTAGCGATAATACTAATAAAATATGGCTAAGAGTGCCCGTTATATTGATAATAATAAAAGTAATAAGTATATTTATTATACTTCTGTCGATAATAACTGCATTACATGGGTAATAATGCATGTTATATTGATAATAATATAAGTAGTAAGTATAATTATTACAGTTCTAGCGATAATAACTGCATAATATGGGTAATAATGCATGTTATATTGATGATAATAAAAGTAGTAAGTATATTTATTATAGTTCTAGCGGTTATAACTGCATAATATGGGTAATAATGCATGTTATATTGAGAATAATATAAGTAGTAAGTATAATTATTACAGTTCTATCGATAATAACTGCATAATATGGGTAATAATGCATGTTATATTGATCATAATATAAGTAATAAGTATAATTATTACAGTTCTAGCGATAATAACTGCATTATACGCGTAATAATGCATGTTATATTGATGATAATAAAAGTACTAAGTATATTTATTATAGTTCCAGCGATTATAACTGCATAATATGCGTAATAATGCATGTTATATTGATAATAATATAAGTAATAAGTACAATTATTACAGTTCTAGCGATAATAACTGCATAATATGGGTAATAATGCACGTTATATTGCTAATAGTATAAGTAATAAGTATAATTATTACAGTTCTAGCGATAATAACTGCATTATATGGGTAATAATGCATGTTATATTGATAATATCAGGAGTAATAAGTATAATTATTATAGTTCTAGCGATAATAATAGTACAATATGGCTAATAGTGTATGTTATATTGATAATAATAAAAGTAATATGTATATTTATTATAGTTCTATCGACAATAACTGCATAATATGGGTAATAATGGATGATATATTGATAATATCGGGAGTAATACGTATAATTATTGCAGTTTTAGCGATAATACTAGTAAAATATGGCTAATAGTGCATGCTATATTGATAATAATAAAAGTAATAAGTATATTTATTACAGTTCTATCGATAATAACTGCATAATATGGGTAATAATGCATGTTATATTGATGGTAATGAAAGTAGTAAGTATATTTATTACAGTTCTAGCGATAATAACAGCATTGTATGCGTAAAAATGCATGTTATATTGATAATATCGGGAGTAATAAGTATAATTATTATAGTTCTAACGATAATAATAGTAAAATATGGCTAATAGTGCATGTTATATTGATAATAATAAAAGTAATAAGTATATTTATTACAGTTCTATCGATAATAACTGCATAATATGGGTAATAATGCATGTTATATTGATGATAATAAAAGTAATACGTATATTTATTATAGTTCTACCGATAATAACTGCATTATATGCGTAATAATCCATGTTATATTGATAATATCGGGAGTAATAAGTATAATTATTACAGCTCTAGCGATAATACTAGTAAAATATGGCTAATAGTGCATGTTATATTGATAATAATAAAAGTAATAAGTATATTTATTACAGTTCTATCGATAATAACTGCATAATATGGGTAATAATGCATGTTATATTGATGGCAATGAAAGTAGTAAGTATATTTATTACAGTTCTAGCGATAATAACTGCATTGTATGCGTAATAATGCATGTTATATTGATAATATCGGGAGTAATAAGTATAATTATTATAGTTCTAACGATAATAATAGTAAAATATGGCTAATAGTGCATGTTATATTGATAATAATAAAAGTAATAAGTATATTTATTACAGTTCTATCGATAATAACTGCATAATATGGGTAATAATGCATGTTATATTGATGATAATAAAAGTAATACGTATATTTATTATAGTTCTACCGATAATAACTGCATTATATGCGTAATAATTCATGTTATATTGATAATATCGGGAGTAATAAGTATAATTATTACAGCTCTAGCGATAATACTAGTAAAATATGGCTAAGAGTGCCTGTTATATTGATAATAATAAAAGTAATAAGTATATTTATTATACTTCTGTCGATATTAACTGCATTTTATGGGTAATAATGCACGTTATATTGCTAATAATATAAGTAATAAGTATAACTATTACAGTTCTAGCGATAATACCTGCACTATATGGGTAATAATGCATGTTATATTGATGATAATAAAAGTACCAGGTATATTTATTATAGTTCTATCGATAATAACTGCATAATATGGGTAATAATGCATGTTATATTGAGAATAATATAAGTAATAAGTATAATTATTATAGTTCTAGCTATAATAACTGCATTATATGCGTAATAATCCATGTTATATTGATAATATCGGGAGTAATATGTATAATTATTACAGTTCTAGCGATAATAACTGCATTATATGCGTAATAATCCATGTTATATTGATAATATCGGGAGTAATATGTATAATTATTACAGTTCTAGCGATAATAACTGCATAATATGGGTAATAATGGATGTTATATTGATAATATCGTGAGTAATACGTATAATTATAGCAGTTCTAGCGATAATACTGGTAAAATATGGCTAATAGTGCCTGTTATATTGATAATAATAAAAGTAATAAGTATATTTATTATACTTCTGTCGATATTAACTGCATTATATGGGTAATAATGCATGTTATATTGTTAATAATATAAGTAATAAGTATAATTATTACAGTTCTAGCGATAATAACTGCATAATATGGGTAATAATGGATGTTATATTGATAATATCGGGAGTAATACGTATAATTATAGCAGTTCTAGCGATAATACTAGTAAAATATGGCTAATAGTGCCTGTTATATTGATAATAATAAAAGTAATAAGTATATTTATTATACTTCTGTCGATATTAACTGCATTATATGGGTAATAATGCATGTTATATTGATAATAATATAAGTAATAAGTATAATTATTACAGTTCTAGCGATAATAACTGCATAATATGGGTAATAATGCATGTTATATTGATAATAATATAAGTAATAGGTATAATTATTACAGTTCTAGCGATAATAACTGCATAATATGGGTAATAATGCACGTTATATTGCTAATAATATAAGTAATAAGTATAACTATTACAGTTCTAGCGATAATACCTGCATTATATGGGTAATAATGCATGTTATATTGATGATAATAAAAGTACTAAGTATATTTATTATAGTTCTATCGATAATAACTGCATAATATGGGTAATAATGCATGTTATATTGAGAATAATATAAGTAATAAGTATAATTATTACAGTTCTAGCTATAATAACTGCATTATATGCGTAATAATCCATGTTATATTGATAATATCGGGAGTAATATGTATAATTATTACAGTTCTAGCGATAATAACTGCATAATATGGGTAATAATGGATGTTATATTGATAATAATATAAGTAATAAGTATAATTATTACAGTTCTAGCGATAATACTAGTAAAATATGGCTAAGAGTGCCCGTTATATTGATAATAATAAAAGTAATATGTTAGAGAAAAATTTAGATTTGCTCTCGTCTATGGTTCTGGGGTAAGTGCCAAGAGGTCAAACTTAGTCCTCTTACCAGAAGGCATCCTCGCCTTCCCCACTCCGTGGCCAGATCCTTGAGGAACAATGTTCCTATTCATTCCGGCAACGCAACGTCGGGCTGCTTGCCTTTCCCAATTTTCCTCATTCAAACAAATAAGTCTGCAACATCCGATTGCCATGTGACTTCAAGTCACTGGCAATCGTCTGTCGCCCTAGCCGTCCGTTTACAACCATTCACTCGTCCAGACCTCGCACAGTTCATCCCGATCATAAATCGTACGAAAGCAAAATAGCGGCGGGCTAATTGCCTTCGACGACCCTCAAAAATACGTTGGCGCTAACACGGCCAACCTGACATGCTTCACGCTCTCGGGAAGCATCAATTCATAAGAACAGCCATATGTATCATAACATCAAACAAACATTTTGTTGCCATATTCCCTCGGGATTGATAACGTCCTCTATTCCGCGCAATTCGTGTAGTTTTCAAACGTCGTCCTTCGAAGAATATTCTATCAAGTCCGTGGCCTTATTGTCACCCCTTGAAAATCTCTTTCGAAGTCTTAACGTTCTATTCCATACACGACATTGACGCCTTTCATACGTTATTCCCGGATACCAATAATCTTAATACCCTTCCGACGGCTCTGCGCTTTACGGAGTATACAACTGACTGCACATATTACACCTCCGACGACACTGCGCTTTACGGAGTATACAAATACCTTCCCATCATCAGTTATAAAAACATACTTGACCACAGGGCACACAGTTAAAATGCCACAAAACCACTCATTTATCCAAGTCTCCAATGATTTTATTATAAAAATGTACGGATAAAAACAAAAACTAAAATGTTTCGTTAAACAATTATTCTCAAAACTATCGAATATCGCCATTATAATATTGCATAAATCCAATAGCATACAAAAGATAAAAGAAAGAAAAATGTTCATTTGTATAGTAAAAAGATTAATCCACATGCAACACAATAGAAATTAATAAAACAATTAACAAACAGTGCTAAATATTCTAACGCTAACACGGTCCATCAGTAGATTCCGTATCGTCATCGCTTAACTGCGTATCATTCCATTAAACTTTACACCTGCTTTTGCCCTTCTGAAATTCGGGAACCTAACAAAAACTGAAACACCGACTTTAAATACAGCATTCTGTTCCTTTTTTAATTTCTGTTCAACCTTTCCAAAGCTATTGCCCTATCCTCATTTAAAATAATTTCGTCAATAATGTCCGGCAACGACATTTCAGCAGAGGCTGTCGCACCGGCACTCCTCTCTACACCGAATAATAAACAACACGGTAAAAACCCCGTGGATTTTAAACCGTCGTACCAAGTGTTAACATTATTTCAACAACTAGCTCGGCCAATCCTTACTTCCCCTTAATTCCATCGTAAGCAAATTACTAACAGTAACAATACATTTTTCCACTTGTCCATTTGCCATAGAGCTCCTGTGACAATGTATTGCAATTCTACACCCTAACTTCTAATAAATTATTTAAATACTTCGGAAGAAAAATTTATATCCCAATCTAAAATAACTGTACGTGGTACTCCAAACAATACCAACCGACTTCGTTTCGGAACAAAACATCTATAAACTACTTGACCGATGTCCCTGAGCATTTTACGGCACAATACTCCGTTCCTTGCTTCAAAACTAAAAGAAATAATTTCCTATTCTTTCAATAATATCCCTTGCTACATCGTGACTCTCTTATACAACGACTAAACGGGAACCCTTACAAACAACATTAACAGGATAATCCTTATGCGGATTCCTACTTAAATAATCCTCGTGTTTAACAATTTTCCTTTTCCTATATTTCAATTCAAACAAATAATCTCGAAGGAATAGCCACCAACGAGCAATCGGTAATATTTACAGCTCTTACCTTACCGCCCGCATCAATCATACGTCTCATACCATCCCAGCATTTCCTCAAGAAATCCATATTCACCGCCCTCGTCACCATTAACGTTTACCACGTTACACCGTCGTCCAGGTAGTTCCTCGCTGTCCTTGAAAAACCCTGGATTACGTTGCACCTCCGCTCCCTCGAACGTGGTCACCATTTGATGATCGGCATGCGTCAAACGCAACAATTGCGTTTCTTCCAACAACGACACGAATCCGTCAGGTGGAATAACAAAAGGAAAAGTCCATCTTCACAGCTACATCCTCAGATTCATTAACCATCATAATGCAGTTGAAAGACACGAGTTTCCACTATCAATGTCCGATCCACTAAATTCCGGCACCGCTTCCACTAAATCAGAGTACGATTCAGCGGCATCACTCGTATAGGCTACAGCACGAGCCAACCGTTCACATAGTCTATCTTCACTGACAAACACGGAACACAGGTCTTCAGAAAATTTTTCCCATGTTCTCGGATTACCTTCCCACGATTGGTACCACTTTTTCGCTGGATTCGCCAGATTCTGCCATTTTAATTGCACACAAGCGTTTTATAAAAACTGAACACACACAAAACACAACACGGTTAAATACCGAAAACTATATGGGGCGATTGGATTAACGTATCCCACTTCTGATGTTAGAGAAAAATTTAGATTTGCTCTCGTCTATGGTTCTGGGGTAAGTGCCAAGAGGTCAAACTTAGTCCTCTTACCAGAAGGCATCCTCGCCTTCCCCACTCCGTGGCCAGATCCTTGAGGAACAATGTTCCTATTCATTCCGGCAACGCAACGTCGGGCTGCTTGCCTTTCCCAATTTTCCTCATTCAAACAAATAAGTCTGCAACATCCGATTGCCATGTGACTTCAAGTCACTGGCAATCGTCTGTCGCCCTAGCCGTCCGTTTACAACCATTCACTCGTCCAGACCTCGCACAGTTCATCCCGATCATAAATCGTACGAAAGCAAAATAGCGGCGGGCTAATTGCCTTCGACGACCCTCAAAAATACGTTGGCGCTAACAAATATGTATATTTATTACAGTTCTATCGATAATAACTGCATAATATGGGTAATAATGCATGTTATATTGATGATAATAAAAGTAATACGTATATTTATTATAGTTCTAGCGATAATAACTCCATTATATGGGTAATAATGCATGTTATATTGATAATAATATAAGTAATGAGTATAATTATTACAGTTCTAGCGATAATAACTGCATAATATGGGTAATAATGCACGTTATATTGCTAATAGTATAAGTAATAAGTATAATTATTACAGTTCTAGCGATAATAACTGCATTATATGGGTAATAATGCATGTTATATTGATAATATCAGGAGTAATAAGTATAATTATTATAGTTCTAGCGATAATAATAGTACAATATGGCTAATAGTGTATGTTATATTGATAATAATAAAAGTAATAAGTATATTTATTATAGTTCTATCGATAATAACTGCATAATATGGGTAATAATGCATGTTATATTGATGGTAATGAAAGTAGTAAGTATATTTATTACAGTTCTAGCGATTATAACTGCATTGTATGCGTAAAAATGCATGTTATATTGATAATATCGGGAGTAATAAGTATAATTATTATAGTTCTAACGATAATAATAGTAAAATATGGCTAATAGTGCATGTTATATTGACAATAATAAAAGTAATAAGTATATTTATTACAGTTCTATCGATAATAACTGCATAATATGGGTAATAATGCATGTTATATTGATGATAATAAAAGTAATACGTATATTTATTATAGTTCTACCGATAATAACTGCATTATATGCGTAATAATCCATGTTATATTGATAATATCGGGAGTAATAAGTATAATTATTACAGCTCTAGCGATAATACTAGTAAAATATGGCTAATAGTGCATGTTATATTGATAATAATAAAAGTAATAAGTATATTTATTACAGTTCTATCGATAATAACTGCATAATATGGGTAATAATGCATGTTATATTGATGGTAATGAAAGTAGTAAGTATATTTATTACAGTTCTAGCGATAATAACTGCATTGTATGCGTAATAATGCATGTTATATTGATAATATCGGGAGTAATAAGTATAATTATTATAGTTCTAACGATAATAATAGTAAAATATGGCTAATAGTGCATGTTATATTGATAATAATAAAAGTAATAAGTATATTTATTACAGTTCTATCGATAATAACTGCATAATATGGGTAATAATGCATGTTATATTGATGATAATAAAAGTAATACGTATATTTATTATAGTTCTACCGATAATAACTGCATTATATGCGTAATAATCCATGTTATATTGATAATATCGGGAGTAATAAGTATAATTATTACAGCTCTAGCGATAATACTAGTAAAATATGGCTAAGAGCGCCTGTTATATTGATAATAATAAAAGTAATAAGTATATTTATTATACTTCTGTCGATATTAACTGCATTTTATGGGTAATAATGCACGTTATATTGCTAATAATATAAGTAATAAGTATAACTATTACAGTTCTAGCGATAATACCTGCATTATATGGGTAATAATGCATGTTATATTGATGATAATAAAAGTACCAGGTATATTTATTATAGTTCTATCGATAATAACTGCATAATATGGGTAATAATGCATGTTATATTGATAATAATATAAGTAGTAAGTATAATTATT